>VYZM01010274.1:1075-12521 GCA_013398915.1 Dromas ardeola
ATTTTAAAAAAAAAAAAAAAAAAAAGCCACACCACAAAGATACAAAATCCAAATGGCCAACACTTTACTAAGGTTCAAAGAGAATCCATCTTTACAATTGACAGAGAAGAATTCAGACATTTAAAAGCAAATGGTTCAGGTTTTGATTAAAAAAATAAAATACCATGCTCAGAATTAAACTTACTTCTCAGTTATTAACAAAAAGCTTTGGGGATGGAGGGTATATCAACTCTCCACTTGCACTCCTGTTTAAAATGTATTGTCAGCTACTATTAGATCACAGATGAATTTCAATAACTGAAATTTCCCCAGTAATGCAATTTCTTTGTTCCTGAGTGTAACTGTAAGATTTGAAAACCATTCAAGTCCCTTGCAAAGCTCATCTTGAGGGTTTCAATGGGATGTACATTAACAACATGCATAAAATGAGATGTACATGTAAAATGGGATGTTTATAATACATGCATGTAAACCTCTAAAGGAGTGTATCAGTTATTGTTTTAAAAAAAAAATGTGCATTAGAGCAGAATAGCTGAAGATTAGGCCACAGTGCTGAAAAAAAGAAAAGAAAAAAAAAAGAAGTGGTGAAAAAATATTCAGATAAATTAAATGCATCCAGGTTGACAGGACCTGATGCAGTTCTCACCCAAGGGTACACAGGAAACTAGCCAATGCAATCTGTGAGTCATTAATGCTTATTTTCAAGAATTTGTTGAAGATATAAAGAGAAGTTTCTGAAGGACTGGTGAAGGGCAAACTTCATGGGTATTTCCAAAATGAGGAAGAGGGCCTGGAAATATTATATATTAGCCAGTCTAACTTCAATGTTCAGAACGATACTAGAACAAATCACTTAAGAGTCAATTTNACAAATCACGTAAGAGTCAATTTAAAAGCACCTACAGGATAATAAAGGTGATAAAAGGCAGCCAACATGGATCTGTCAAGAACAAATCACATCAAAATGATCCAATTTCCTTCCGTGACAGGATAATGGGCCTAGCAGGTAAGGGGGAGGCATTAGAGACAATCTGTCTTGATTTTAGTAATGCACTTGATGCTGTCCCTCAGGACACTCTCATGAGTAAACTAGGAAATTTGGTTTTGATGAAGACAACAGAAGATGGGCACAAAACTTCATGTAAGTGCAGTAATCAACAGTTTGCTGCCAACCAGAAATGCATTTTAAGCAGAGTTCTAGACGAGACTTTCCTGGGCCCAGTTCTACAGGTATTTTCAATCACGACTTGAATGACAGGATAGAGTAAACACTTGAAAAGTTCACTCATATACAAACCAAGAGATTACATAAAACTGAATAACCTGTTAGAATCCCAAATGGATTAGAAAAAAAAACAAACAAACAAAAACCAGTTGTAGTAATTTCACAAACCACTATGGTTAGGAAGATGTCCAAAACATTATTTTGCAGCAAAACAGCAGTGTAGAATAATTTTCTATAACCTTTGAGAATGCAAGACTGGTCTAAGAACCATCAAGTCCTGCTTTATGCCTTCAGGCAAAAGTCTGCATAAAACTTTGTATTTTTTTCTTACATATTCATATTAAATTAACCAGTTTTGTTCAATGTTTACTAAATGTTTCTACAGTCCTGAAGTAGCAGCCACAGGAAATGGACTCGGAGGACAGCTTGTTTTATTTTAGAACCTGTCATATAATCTTTCCTTCACTTCATGACTTCTTTCAACAATATCCTAGATTGAAATGTATTTCTATTTTTCTGAAGTGTATTTTTTTTAAATTTTAAGTAGTGGCTGTGCCATACTGAAGCATAAAGCTGAAATATTCTGATACAGCAAAAGCAGAAAATAGAACCAATCAATAATTTACTAAGTTATTATTTATGCAATCAACCTGCATTGGCATAGCCTAAACTTCCTTCATAACAAAGTGAATCTGGTCTATCCAGTAATTTTCGTGTTAGGTGCTCACAGATTTGAATATAGAAAACATTCGTGCTTCATAGACGCTCTGGTAAAATGACATTGGCATTGTAATAAGAAATACATTTATCAAGACTATCTTGATATATTAAGTTATCAAAATACACTGCATCTTGAAAGGCATTATAAGCTTATTTCTCAAAAAAAAAGTTGCAAGTCCTCCACCTACTTTTACCCCAACTCATTATAGACCTTGAGTGAGTCACTTTAGCTTTCATTCTGTTTAAAAACCAAACAATAATTCTTCCTCCATTTACCTCCCTGTGCTGAATAATTAGTTAATCTCTATGCAATTATTTCAAGCTGTATAAACGTGCTAAATATTGTTATTAGCATAACCCAAGCTGGGTAAGATACAGAAAAAATATCGTTGCATATATTCTATCATATCAAATTGTTATGCCTTGCAGTAAAAAAACTAGCTGGCTTACAGTGAGATGGAACAGTGAAAGGAGAAGCTGAATTAGTTCTAAAAAAGGAAACCAGAAAGGGACTAAATAGAGTTATCAACACAGAACTGACAGCTTGTCAGGACAGAGGGGAAAAATAGGCATGACCCAGTCAGCAAGACAACCACACCTCCAAGCCAAAGACAGCTCAGCTGGAAACAGATCAAAACCTTTAACAAATGTTCTGAGTGATCTCAGTCATTCATTTAAACAGGGAATCCCTAAACCCACAATCTTAAGCTATTTGTAGGAAGTAAGGAACTTGAAAAAAAATTGGAATTTGCAGAACTGCAGAGATTTGTCTAGAACTACTGCAGAGGGGATAATGGGGGCACAGAGTGTAAAAGATCAAAGCAAAAACCCATGCAACACAATGTAGGGATAAAACAATATTTCTGCAGCTAACATCGTTCTTTATAATGTCCAGCAGGTCATCTACCTTGGCCGTTCTTTACTTTCCACTGTCAAAGATTAATAGAAAGAGAGGGAGAGCGATAAAGGCAAATTAAACATCAAGTATTCCCGAAAGTGAAAAACACTACAGATTTGGATGCAACTTTAAAATCTCATTACATTAAAAACAGTATGCCAAAATGCTGCTACCGGAAGTACATTGGAGGGTGAACGCTGACATGTACTCTGCCTATGCAGTCCCCACATCGGCTGCCACAGATTATTTTTCTCTGTAATGGCACTTAAAAACCTAGGCCCCCTGTGTTCAGGGAGATAGGTAACACATTTTTTGATTTACAAAGGCATGTTAATGTGTTCTGCTACAAAGTCTTATGGCCTCAGATACAGCAAGGAAGCATCCCGCTGCCGAGTGAAAAAGATCAGTAATTGTTCAGCCAGCCATGGGATGAAGGATGGTCAATCATTAGAGCAAAACAGGGATTTGGAGATTACATCGCACTACACAAAATTGGTTTTCTAACCATTAGTGACAACTTCCTGTTTAGCATTACCAAAGGTGGGTTTTTTCTTTTTGCGATCAATAAAATGCTAGCACTTGTTGTCTTTTTTACCACCTTGAGTAAGCTAATTTTAAGGTATTTGTTAATCATAAACAGTTAGAATTTCTATAGAGACTTTTCAGATTTTTCACTGCTTGAATTTGACAACTTCTGCGGGGAGAATCAGTATTGGTAAGGTTGAAAGATCCTGTTCTCCAAGGGCAAGCGTGAGTGACAGCAACAGAGATTTAGAAAAAAATCAGCTAAAAAGGGCCTATGGGTGACCCAAGAACAGATGAGCCATCAGTTAGCTTATTCACATACGTGCACGCTGTATATTCACCCCAGGCTAGGGCTCCAAAAGACTTCAGAAGGCCAAGATAACGAGCATTTAAACATAGATTTGGGGTTTGAACATCCATGAAAAGTCTGTTAGGCCTTGTGTCTAGGGCTTCGGCATTCCTGCTTTTCCTTCCTCTGGTGACTAGCTTTGACCTTTCCACCCATTCATCCCATTAGGAGGTGTTGAGCAGAACTGTAATTTCAGCAATCTTTGGCTGGTTAAGCATGTAAGGAGAAACAGGTTTATCCTTTGCTCATTGCTCTTCAAGTAAAGGACCACCCTCCCTGGAGAAGACAATCTGTATAAGAAATGATAAGTACACCCTAGAGGTGTAAATTATCTCCTTTTGGTCCCCACAGCATAAGCTATACACTCAAATCCCAACCTATTCTATCTACAGCATCCTCCGAGACGCGAAAAAAACCCTGGCTTTGTTCTTGCTGTCAGGTTAGTCACTGAAAGTGCTTTCACTCACTTCTGCTAACCTGAAGTGTTTTATTTAGAGCGTGGTTATCATGACTTTAACTCTCTTCAGAGTCCACCATTTCATTTCTAACTAGTTCCTGGGCTAAACATCCAAACAGACTTCAGAAAGTAAAGCCTCCATGAACAAAACCCTAATCCTTTCCTACATCTAAAAAAATGTAAACTTTACTTTTCCTGACCACAGGTCTGTCTGGGAAGGCACTCCCAGCGGTCATGGAGTGAACAGGATGGGTTAACACGTTCCTACTGACATGCAGAGAGTCACTGGCCGAGTTACTGCAGCAAGAAAAGGACACTGGTTCGTGCCATTGTGCTGCGTTCAGGAGAAAAGGCAGAAAACAGGTGGGAAAACCTACCCTCTCTCTAACTTGGCTCAAAGATTTCAATTTAAAAATCATAAGGTAAAAAGAACCACTTTTCATCTCAAGCACATGGATTTTCTCCTAAATTTCTCCTAAATTTTCTGATCAATTCCAATGCACTATCTAAATAGAAGAGTACAGGTTTCTATAATAAAGTGGTGCAGCTGAAACCATGAGAAACCAATAGCATGAGAGGTTCACATCTAGGACAGCTAATAATTTATTCTTAAACCCATTTATGGGTGCATATCAATTGGCTAAAGAATAGCTGGTTAAGGTCCCAGGATCAAGGGATCTTTCCACTGCAGTCCAAGCTAGTTTACACTGACTCTATTCAGATGACATCAGAATCAGACTATTCATCTCCAGTACAAAAATAACCTCTTAAGCAATAATACAGTTTCAAAATGAGAATATGAACTGCCTAATAAACACAGAAATAAGAAAAAAATACTAATATCCAAGGAAAGAGGTACAAGGAGAATCACAAACAAATCTGCTTATCCCCTGCAGTATTTTTTTTCATAAGGTAGCTAGACCAAATGCGTTTGGGGGACCATTAGCTTCCACTACACATAGATAACGTTAGACGAGAGAGGGGAAGCAAAATTCTGGGCATGGTAAGCTAAACTTAAAGCTTTTATCTATTAAAAAGAATGCAGAGCCAAGGCAGATTTTATCAAATCCATCTATTTGGGTACCCATAACCAGTAGAAATCATAAAGGAAGATGTGGTGTAAAGTGGCTGCTTTTGTTATTTATTGGAAATCATATTTGGGCAAAGAAGAGGAGACTATCTGAAATTCATTTCCCTCAAAAATTAGGAAAAGTAATGGATTTTTGTAGCTATAGCAGGAATTAAAAGTCAATTAATGCTGAAAATAATAACTTCTTTTCCTTCTTTTGAAACTGCTGTCTCCTAGCCTCATGTAGTAAAAATGGAGCAATACATGCAGCATATGTAACAAACCTGTTACATCTAATTACAAATAAACATAAATGGAGAAAAAAATATTAGACTTTTTCTGCTGGATATCGTGTTCTGACAGTGAAGTAAAAAATTATAATGCAAGTTTTAAAAAAAAAAGCTATTTTGGAATGTGAAAAATACATTTGTTATGTCTTTAGATAATAGCTCCTCTACTTACACCAACAATATATCAAGTTCCAATTATCTCTGTCTTTTTTTCCAGGAAAATTAAACATTTGGTGTATTGTTTGTTGTTATGCACGAACTTCACAACATATCTAAGTGTTACTTAAATATGCAGCAGAGCTCTGATCCACTAACAGTTAATTTTCTGTCTGTAAAAACCTGCTGGTATTTAACAAAATAACAGCTCTTAACCTTTAAGTGTAAAGGCTAGCTTGGGTTTTGGTAACAAATTCACTGGTAAGGTCATAAACACATCAATGTTTCTACAAATAAGTATGTTATACTGAAAAAGTACAATATTTTTCTCTAGAAAGCCAAAGACTAAATGACATATCATTAACCATAAAATTAATCCATTTGGCCCTGTTTGACATCATAATGGTTTCAGTCGGGACAGAGTTAACTTTTTTACTAGCAGCTGGTATAGTGCTATGTTTCGGATTTGAGATGAGAAATACTTTCGAGAGTGCACTGGTGTTTTTAGTTGTTGCTAAGTACTCAAGGCTTTTTCTGCTCCTCATACCACCCACCAGCAATGGGCTGGGAGGGCGCAAGAAGCTGGGAGGGGTCACAGCTGGGACAGCTGATCAAAGGGATATTCCAGACCATGTGATGTCATGCTCAGCAATATAAAGCTGGGGGAAGAAGAAGGAAGGGGGGGGGATGTTTGGAGTTATGGAGTTTGTCTTCCCAAGTAACCGTTAGGCATGATGGAGCCCTGCTTTCCTGGAGATGGCAGAACACCTGCCTGACGATGGGAAGCAGTGAATGAATTTCTTGTTTTGCTTTGCTTGCGTGTGCCGATTTTTCTTTACTTATTAAACTATCTTTATCTCAACCCACAAGTTTTTCCTCACTTTTCTGATTCTCTCCCCCATCACAACTGGGGGGAATGAGCAAGCAGCTGCGTGCTTCTAGCTGCTGGCTGTGGTTAAACCATGAATAGCAGTTAAGGGATAAAAATTGGCCTGAAGAGTCTCCATCAATGCCAAGGAGCTGAATGGAGAGACCCTCCAGTATTTTAGGATTTACTTGTAAATGAGCATGGAAGAGAGACCTGGTTAATTTATTTTTTTTACTGTAGAGAACTGATCATAATTTGCAGACATAAAACATTACACAAAAACCTCTGTTGAAGGCAGAAGTGGTTTTGAAAAAGAAATGGACACAAAACATATACATGGACTAAATTTCTCCCTCTTTAACTCTCCTAAGAGATTCAATGTTAAAAATGTATTTAGAGATTGTTTTAGAGTGGTATCATGAATCCTCCTTGTAAGAAAAAAAAATGGACTTTGGAGTAAATATATTTTTTAAAGTGTGAATATGTTTTAAGCTGGTAGAGGCTTCTGTGTCATCCCTCCTGCACAGCTATTACAGAAAGCACCAGGTCCTCTCTTCCTTTATATGCTGATTTTGCCACTTCCTTCCTTTCTATTCTACAGCTGTAACATTTTTACCGTCCTTGCCTTCAGCTTTTGCTTTTCCAGAACTTCTGTGGTATTGTACTGTTTGTTTTCTCCCTCTGAAATAACAAAATCTAAATTACGTAATTACCAGGAAAGAAAATATCAGTTTACACTAAGGTATTAGAGGATAATGCATAAAACAATCTATTTCCTTCGTAACCAGAGTTCAGCATTTTATTTTCCGTTGCTGTGAACTTAGCTGAAATCTGTATTAATCTCTCCATAATGATCCTTAAATCTCATGAGGAAAAATCTTCCTGAGAAAAAAAACACTCATTCAGAAAACATCCATGTAAAGGAGGAATTCAAATCTCTCCTTTCTACCTATTTGACCTTGCCATGTTTACATTCTGCACTGATTTCTTCTGCTCAGCTACCCAGAACTCCTGAGCTGACGGGGCTTGCTCTCCATTCCTAGGCACTAGGGCACCAGCAGAGAGAACTGCAGAATTCAGACTACAGTTTAGAAAACATTAGAAAGACTGGGCACTGATAAACTGTTTTAATTCAGTTCCCTCTCTTTTACACATGGCTTTCTCTTCTCTCTGCCTTCTGCTTCTTGGACACCACTTTAAGAAGTATTTCTTCACCCCAGGAGCTGCTCTATAAGAAATCTACCTTCCATTTCTTCCATGAAGTGGTGAGAACAACAATCTAGGTGTAAAGAGGGTTTTGTGAGGGGGTTGGGTTGGGGTTTTTTTTGGGGTGTGTGGGGTGTGTTTGATTTTTATTTGTTTGTGGGGTTTTTGAAAAGGTAATTGCACATCATCGTCTCATGGCCCTGATCCACAGGAAATCTTGTTCCCTCACCTGGCACAGTTCTCATCTCCTCACAGTATTAACACTAAAATCCTGGTAGAATCGAAAATGAGAGAAAACAACCATGTCCCAGATGATATCTTCCACGGCAATACTTACAGGAGCTAAGAACAACAGAACTCAAATTATCTCACACTCAATCACATAGTTCAAGAGTCTCTTCAAGCAAAGCAAATCAAGACACTTCTAAACTAAAAGTGGAGTAGGAAACAAAGCTCTTTACAGTCACTACTCCCCATCTTAATTATTTTAATTAATATTTTATGGGTTGCAAATGCAAGGGTTTTTATGCTTTGCCACTTCTGTGTAATCAAGTTTCTTTCACTATTAGCTGATTAATCTCTGCTTTCTCTTTTAGATTATTGTATTTGTTCAAAGTCAGAGTTCAGCTCAAAACGACACATTGTAAGGATAACCTACAAAAGCTAATCCTTGCTGGTAATTAGCTGTAATGACTTCCAAAGGGAAAAAGTAGCAGCAAGTGGGAGAAAAAAAAGTGTTTGTTTTTTTTTCTCCAAAGTATTTGTATCTTAAAGATATACTGCATTAACCCCAAAAGTTACTGGCTGATTTAATAAATCACGGGTGGTCTGCTGTCAATTTGAGACTTAAAATACTGAACATCCCTATAACTTGTGACATCTAAATTCCTGAAATTAAGAAACTATGATCTAGCTACATTTAAATTTTTTAAGTTTACCAATTGCTGCTCTGCCCACTAAATTTATTCTCCATATGTTTCTGTGCACACAGAAACACAAATATATTTACCTACAAACATGTACTCTCAAACAGTGTTCTTCCCCTTTCTCTTTAACTAAATTCAAACATGACCGTGGAGTAAGGGAGGACAATGCGAGGGGGGAAAAAAGGAGGAAAAAGAAAGGTAACACAACATTTGTTCCACTGACGTTATCTCATGTCTTTTTGTTAATTTTCCAGGTATTGTGTGAGACTCTTGCCTCGGGTTGCAAGGTTCTCTGTGGAATGAGAAGAGCTGCTTCAGAAACAGCAGTATCAAACATGTCATCAGGATAGAGGGAAGAATAACTGGGATTTCAGTGGAAAGTGTACAGAGACTATTCTTACCACTTTCTCCAGTCCCTTGGGAAACTTGGTGTAAGGCAAAGTAAAGGGCTGTCATACACAAAGTACTTGCTCTTGGTTGTTTGTAGTTTAACCACACACAGCATCAAGATGTACTCCTCAAGACAAAAAATTAAGAGTTTTTAGGAAAATGGAGTAATGGCAGATAAGGAGTAAGACAGATTCTTCATCCATTTGACAGACGTAGACAGAAGAAAAAAGAGGGAGGGAAAGAGAGATCAGTACTATGAAATCAGAAGAAAACTAATGGCAAAGAAAGGTAAAAGAGGCTTGTTTGAAGGTCTCAGATCTCCTATCAGTAACTTTTTAAAAAAACTGAAAAGAAACCTCTCCTCATTCTCCTCCCTCCCTTCTAGAACAAAATCAAGGTCCTTTAAGCAAGAAGCAAAACAGAACCCAAAGACATAGAAGTGAAACAAATCAATAGAAAGGCCGGGGCCAGACTGAAAGCATGAAGAGGATCAGAGGACAAAGGAAGAGTCATGGAAAGGTATCAGGGGGGAAATAAAAAAGCAAAGAAGATCAAATAAGATGGTTAAAATTTAATGTTAAAACTGGACCTTTTTTGTCTATTCCTAGAATTGTTGTTGCTAAAAACATCAAGGAACATACTTAGTCCTGATTCCACCGTCATTAATATTCTCTGTAATAGCATAAGAAAAACCCTCCAGCACTGAGCAGTGACTGGCTTGAGAGCAGCCCTGAAGAAAAGGACTTGGGGGTACTGGCGGACAAGAGGCTCAACATGAGCTGTCAGTGTGCACTTGGAGCCCAGAAAGCCAATCGTATCCTGAGCTGCATCAAGAGAAGCGTGGCCAGCAGGTCGAGGGAGGTGATTCTCCCCCTCTACTCTGCTCTCGTGAGACCCCATCTGGAGTACTGCATCCAGTTCTGGAGCCCCTACTACAAGAAAGATATGGACGTGCTGGAACGTGTCCAGAGAAGGGCCATGAGGATGCTCAGAGGGCTGGAGCACCTCTCCTATGAAGACAGACTGAGAGAGTTGGGGTTGTTCAGTCTGGAGAAAAGGCGGCTCCGAGGAGACCTTATTGTGGCCTACCAGTATCTTAAGGGGGCCTACAAGAAAGCTGGAGAAGGACTTTTTAGAATGTCGGGTAATGGTAGGACTAGAGGGGATGGATTAAAACTAGAGATGGGTTGATTCAGAATAGACGTCAGGAAGATGTTCTTCCCCATGAGGGTGGTGAGACACTGGAACAGGTTGCCCAGAGAGGTGGTGGGAGCCCCATCCCTGGAAGTTTTTAAGGCCAGGCTGGATGGGGCTCTGAGCAACCTGGTCTAGTGGGAGGTGTCCCTGACCATGGCAGGGGGGTTGGAACTAGATGATCTTTAAGGTCCCTTCCAACCCGGACAATTCTATGATTCCTGCAGTCAGGGAGAAGACAGTTGTTTTCAGCTGATTTTAACATGCACTTGGTGAGTTCTGGTATTTTCATCTCAGTGTGCATTCATACGGTGTCTTCTGATACTATGATTGTCATCTGCGTAATTGGCTTAAGTTTAAGTGAAATACTCAACATGTTTTAATGCCAACTATATGGATAAAACTTTCCTAACAGAAAGTCAATTCAAATAAATGAAAGAGTTCCTATCAGGTCTTCCTTTTCTTAATAATCTTCATTTAATTATCAAGGTAAAAGTTGTAAGACAGATGTAAGGCAGTGTTATTGCATCTTTGCAGGTGATTTGGGAGTGAGGGGGTTTAAACATTTCCAGAGATGGATATTTCCACAGTATTTCACCTCAGAAGACAGTTATGGCTAATCAAAATAAGACATGAGAGAAAGAGGTGTACAATATTTGTTGTCTAATAGAGAATGAAATCTATGAGAAAAGGAGAAAGAGAAAGAAAGCCAACATACAGATATCCATAAAAGCAAAAGGATCTCTTAAAGTCTACCTGGACTTGTGTAAGGCATTTGTCACTGTCCCACACAACGTCCTTGTCTCTAAATTGGAAAGATGTGGATTTAATGGATGGACCACTCGGGTAAGGAATTGGCTGGATGGCTGGACTCAAACAGTTGTGGTCAATGGCTCGATGACCAAGTGGAGACCAGCGAGGAGTGGTGTTCCTCAGGGGTCAGTACTGGGACCAGTGCTGTTTAACATCTTCATCGGTGACACGGACAGCAGGATTGAGCACACCCTTCGGAATTTTGCCGACGACACCAAGCTGTGTGGTGCAGTTGACATGCTGGAGGGAAGAGATGCCATCCAGAGGGACCTGGATAGGCTCGAGAGGTGGGCCTGTGCAAACCTCATGAACTTCAACCAGGCCAAGTGCAAGGTCCTGCACCTGGGTCGGGGCAATCCC
>VYZM01010274.1:22491-68051 GCA_013398915.1 Dromas ardeola
AGTATTATTTTGTGGGTTTTGAACAAAGATATCTAAAAGCATTCAGGAAGGACAACTAGACAACCTCCTCCACTGCTTTATTTCAATTTAACCACATCCTTAATTTATCTCTCTCCTCAACACTTAGTCATGGCTACTTGTCATTTTATACTTGCATCCAACACAATTGAAGTCAATGAGAGATTTGTTACTAACTTAGTTCCAAGCACGTATTGTCCCTCTTCATGGGCAGAGACCCACAGATCCAATTAGATTTAGACAGCAGATATAAATATTCAGTACTTGTTCTTGTGCAAAGTCAACCGCTTTAACTTTTTTATTATTATTATTTGCAGTAATAATTATTGACAGCAGGCTCCCCTATATATCACCCAAAGGAAGCTATTTTTGTCCTTCAGCTATTTTTGTCTGTCTTTGTGAATGAAAGATATCAAGTCAGAGTTTGTATTTAAATGTGGGGAAAGAAAGTCTTTTGGGCTTTTGAGATTTCAGGTGGCATGCAGAAGCACAGTCTAAGGTGTCTCATTCCAGTCACTAGGCAGAAAAAGACTGAGCAAACCTGAATGCCTTCAAATAAGACTCCCCCTCTACCTTGTCCCCCAGTTCCTCCTTCTGCCAAACACTGGAAAATCACTGGAAAAAAATCTGAAGGATTTTTTTTTCACTTCCATCCTATCCACAGTGAGAGATTTTGAATATTTGTCTCTTGCTTTTAAAAAATGCAAGACGCAGCACGCCACAATGCTTCACAGCTATTTTTTGCAGGTACATTGTTGAACTATTGTCATAACAACATTCATTATTTTACTGTTAACTCAGGTTATTATTCTCTTTAAAGGACATTTTCAAAAAGCCCAAGCTCATTTCATCTTAATTATGCATGAAATTAAGAGCATGACAAACCTTACCAGACCACTTGATTGCTTGAAGTTATAAACCAGTTTAAATGTTTTTCTGGACTGGTGCATACATGAAGATATGGCATATTTTTCAGGCATTAAGAAGCTAGCAAGATTTAAGTAATCTCCCATAGCTATTTCATACAGTAAAAGCATTGTCGATTTGAACCACAAATAGATCATGAGCCAAAACTTAAGCTTTCATTAAACTCAGTGTGATCTTACAGCATCTACAACTGCTTTATCTGAATTAATAATGTGTTGAGGGATCAGAACACTTGCAACATCTCTCGTAACTCTGCCGCAACTTCAGGATTTTAGAGATGGGTGCATGTACACAACAGAAAACCTCCTGAAAAACAAACCAGAGCAATTGTTCAGTTTAAGAAACATGTTTGATCACAATGTCTGTTGTTCTTGGGGAATTGAGCCAGTGTAAGAAAAACTCCCACGATATTTATATGAAGGAACATAATCGAGTTGTTTATTGTGCAATATTTTATGTATTTTACTTCTAGAATCCATTAATAATTTAAAAAGACACTTGAAGAGAATATAGGCAGTAAGACATTGCTCTCATTTCTACTTACTGCAGCTGTGAAAATAATTCGTTCATTTTTTTTTTTTTAGCTTTAGTTCACATATTACTCCTTTAAACAAACTAACGTATATTAAAATTCTACATACGACATGGAAGGAGCAGATCCAGAACTTTGCATTCCCTGTGCCAGAGTACAAAGCATAGCATGTGACACAGTGAACTTACCTCTTCAGTTATAAACTGTGTATAAAGAAAGTCTTTTTTGAGCTTGAAATGAGAAATATACTTAAGATCCAAGTTTGGACTGAGAGATGTGGTCTATGGACAAATCAATTAAATTCCTAAAGCATTTAAACTCAAGCGGCAGTTACACTTGTAGACCCTGGAAGCTTAAGTCAGATTTAAACTAGTCCAAATAAGAACATCCACTTACAAGTCAACCCACTTAACTTTAGTAAAATACGTGCATTTACTGCACAGTAAGAGCATGCAAACAGGCAGTCACCCCGTCACAGCTGATGGGCTCTGTCGCTGTGCTGCCATAGTAGGATTCCTTCAGTGGCACCTTCAGTTTAAGAGGTGCTGTCCCCCATTGCTTGTCCTTCAGGCTCCTTGACTTGACATAAGTTACCATCCCTTCAGTTACGTATGGCTGTGTTTCCATATGGACTTGTTAATTATTCCAATCTTAAAACTGTACAGAATCATTTACTAGACAGTTTGATGAAGCAGAAATGCAAACACTTCCCTGACAATAACTAAGATTATAGGACAAACAAAAAACCCAATACACCAAGATGCGAAACCCTGACAAACTTGTGAAATCACGTGAATGCATCCAGATACACTTTTAGCAGTTTATGAGTTGTTTGTATTGGTTTGGTTTTAAACAGAATCTATAATGAGCCATTCAGAATCTTCAGAGTTCATATATGCCTGATAAAATACCCTTTCCTCCTGTCCTTCCTTCTAAAAGACCTGAAGACTTTGTGTTTTTCTGTAAATATTTTATAACACTCCACTTCAAATAGACAGCCACGTAAAATCACCCCCTTCAGTCCCATCCATAAGACAGTTGAGCTTGACATCATTGTCCAACAAAGGTATTACAGCTTACCAGTACAGACAGCTGGGCAAACAGGACTATGCTACTCAGAAGGTATGTTTCATATTCCTCATTGTACCACAAGAAGCACTGATCCACAAAGGAGATGAACTGTCCTATGTTTATAGACAGAAGGTCAGACAGAAAGCCAGCAACAGAACTGAGATTTTTAAACCACGTCTTTATTCACTAGGCCTCAGAATATGCACATGCTCATGTAAGTATTTTTACTATATGGCATCTCCCCACTAAGGAGGTTAAAGTTGAGTGTTAAAACTGAAAAGGAAAAAAAAAAAAAAAAAAAAAAAAAACCAGCANAAAAAAAAAAAAAAACAACAAAACCAGCAGTTATAACCCAGATGATTTGGATGGCATCACTGCTACAACTGAGGCTGTCTTTACATCTGTCAAAGCAAGGGCCATGTAAAGACAGCAGGCTAAACTTCAACACAGGTGATGGAAAACCAGAGAACCATTGTCTTGGGTGAAAGGAGAGAGGGTGCAGTGAGCAACAGAAAAATCTGTTCTGAAGATGTCAAACACTGAGCACTAAGCCAGCGCTTACCATTTTTTTACCATTAAGCACACTAACACATGCCTATTGACTTCAATAGCCCTCAGTAGCTCCAATGCAGTCCCTCTGTGGGCAGGTACTTATTTTTGGATTTGTGCCATGCCGTACTGCATGAACAGAAGCTATTTGTGTGCCTACAATTAAATGCATGTTTAAGTGCTTTACTGGAGTAGGTCCAGTGCCCTCTTCAGAAGGAAACACTCAATATGAAACAAAGCACTTGACATGTAAGTATTTTTAAGGGTGTTTCAGAGTATTATACATGTTCTGCCATCATCCTGTAAGGACAAGTCCCACTGTACGCAACAGGAGCTCTGTATTAAAAATAACGGATGATAATCATATTAAGCCAAATCCTAAACCAGACCAAGGCATCCTATTGTTTGTGAGATAAGCACAGTATGTGCTAAACTGTGCAACTGTGAGTCAATAAAATCTGCAATAGATGAAACAGTAAGTTCTTCTTGAGAGCAAACCATTAGGCACAAGCTGTATTCAGCCTGCAGGAGCAGAGAGTGCAGATGGCCAATGGATTACTCAAACAGAAAAGCTAAGCACCCTTCTGGCTACATACAAAGTTCTGGAATGAGAATACATGAACAACATGATGATTTGGACCAGTCAGCTTTGGCCAGGAACAAACTGCCAACAGTGACGAAGTTTTCAGAGCATTCTCATCCCAAACTGGAACCTGTATGGTATTTTCTCTGTACCTGAAGTAGTTCAGTATCAGAGCATCTCAAACGCTATACAGTTTATTTAAAGATGATTTTTTTTTTTTTCCCTAACTGAATCTTAAGTGAGTCATCAATCACTGAGCTATTCCATGCTGGTTTTCCTCTATCGCAAGCTAACATTAAACTTTGTCTAACCACTTATGACAGCATTTTTCAAACATTTTTAAAATGCAACCCCTTTTGCCTCATCTGTCTTCCTGCCACCCTTCCATTCCCTCCAGCCTTCCTCCTCCCCAGGCATCAGCACCTCCATTTGTCCTCAGCAGGGGAACAAAACCAGGCTGTAATTACTGTCTGCAAGTATTTACTCACTCCCACATCTTAATGGAACCAAACTGCAGATCTTTCCACAACCCTAAAATAGGTCTCAATCCTCAGTTGAAAAAAATACTGATTTACTAAACAACGCAGTCTCCCAACATCCCAATACTATCCCACACCACTTATCTCTGTGCCAACAAGTTAAAAATATTTGAATATTTGATTTTATCACTATTGCAGCTTTTATATATGCAGGACTAAACGATATGTTAATGTAACCATTATACATGGGACATGGAGGTAGAGCAAGGAGGAAGCATTTGAGCAGGAAGAGCCCACACTCCATTTGAAAAGTAAGCCCACCACTAACGTTTGAATACTATTAGACTGCTGCAAAAAAACCAGCATTTTTGACAAAATACCATCACAAAGCCTATGTCTACATTGCTTCTAAACTGGCCCAGTAACCTCAATTTCTGAAATACTCAAAGCTTGATTTTGCTGTTAGAGCCATGCAGAAAATGTATCTACCCTAGCAAAACATGATTAATTCCAGATACTGTTTAGAATTTCCCCTTTATAAGTGTTTAGGCAATGTTAAGTTCTGTTTTACTCCAGACAAATACGTATTTGAGTATGGTCTGTGTGTATGTGTAGGTATGTGGAACATGAAGCAGAAAAGCAGGGAAAGGCTGCTCGTCTCAGCAGCCAGAGTAAGCAAATTACTTTCTGCTGACAGAAGGGTAAGTCACTGAAAAAAGTGGGGAGGCAGAGATACCACACACAACAGATAGGTACAACATTTCTGATTTCATTCAGTCTCTGCCTTAGAGAACCAGGAAGCAGTAGTAGTAAAGAAAATTGTTCCCCACCTTCAACACAAAGTCAAATGAGTAGCCATTAAAACATGAACAACTTCGAATGGACTTTAATGCCGTTTTGAGTCTACAGTTACCCAGAGAGATGCTAGGCAGTCAGCCACCTAATTGAACTTTTCTCATGATATACCTGCTACACACAGTGAAAAAGGAACTAAACTGAATGACATCTACTGGAAATCAATTACTTTGATTTTAGGAATACATTCAGAAAATGAATATCAAACAATTAGCAAGAAAGGAACAAGTAGTAATTACTCACTGAATCACTGTGTACAGGGTATTCTCCAATCAGACAAATTCAATGTGCAATCAGCGAACTATGGGGTTGGGTGAACTTGGTAGGCTTGATAACTTCTATTGGCTTGAGAATCTTACCTCAGAGGTAAAACAAGTGTAGAAAAAGTTAAATTCTTTTTATTTACACCTGCTAGACTTCCCAACATTAACCACAGATTTAAACAGACTTAACATATTTTTAAACCCTTCTTTCTGTGCTTCCTTAGTCATACACTTATAAAACATTCCATCACACAATATTGATGAACTAGGCACACTGTAGATAACCAAGTTGAAGACAATTTAAGGAAATGCTCATTCACATGATTCCCATTTTGAAGAAAGAAAAAGAGTATGTATCTAAAAAGTCAAAATTACCAACAAATTGGGAAGAAAAAAAAAGTTGCAGACAGATACCCTCTTCCAGATCTAGCTAATTCAATGGGAGAAGCTGTACTACTCATCTACTTGGCAGTATTTTCCAGTAGACAGGACACCCAGCTAATCTGCTGGCAGACTCTGCTTGTGCAAGTGCGCCCAGTTTCACCTAATTCAGTCAAGAAACTAATGAGCTAAATCAGCCCACCAGTTTCCACTGCTTAAACCTACACATTTAAAGAACAGGCGAGAACAGGCGAGGTGTCTGAAGATTGGAGGAAAGCCAATGTCACTCCAGTCTTCAAAAAGGGCAAGAAGGAGGACCCGGGGAACTACAGGCCAGTCAGCCTCACCTCCATCCCTGGAAAGATGATGGAACAGCTTGTTCTGGGCGTCATCTCAAGGCATGTGGAGGAAAAGAAGGCTATCAGAAGCACCCAGCATGGATTCACCAAGGGGAAATCATCTCTGACTAATCTGATAGCCTTCTATGAAGGTGTGACTGGATGGATAGATGAGGGGAGAGCAGTAGATGTGGTCTACCTTGACTTCAGCAAGGCGTTCGACACGGTCTCCCACAGCATCCTCATAGGGAAGCTTAGGAAGAGTGGGTCAGATGAATGTACAGTAAGGTGGATAGAAAACTGCTTGAAAGACAGAGCTCAGAGGGTTGTGATTCGAGGCACAGAGTCTGGTTGGAGATCAGTGACAAGTGGTGTTCCCCAGGGGTCAGTACTGGGCCCAGTCCTCTTCAATATATTCATCAACGACTTGGATGAGGGGATAGAGAGCACCCTCAGCAAGTTTGCTGATGACACAAAGCTGGGGGGGGTGGCTGACACACCAGAAGGCTGTGCCGCCATACAGAGAGACCTGGACAGGCTGGAGAGCTGGGCAGAGAGGAACCTTATGAAATTCAATAAGGGCAAGTGTAGGGTGCTGCACCTGGGGAGGAATAACCCCCTGCACCAGTACAGGTTGGGGGCTGACCTGCTGGAGAGCAGCTCGGTGGAAAGAGACCTGGGAGTCCTGGTGGACAACAGGATGACCATGAGCCAGCAATGTGCCCTTGTGGCCAAGAAGGCCAATGGCATCCTGGGGTGCATCAAGAAGAGTGTGGCCAACAGGTCGAGGGAGGTCATCCTCCCCCTCTACTCTGCCTTGGAGTCTGGAGTGCTGTGTCCAGTTCTGGGCTCCCCGGTTCAAGAAGACAGGGAACTGCTGGAGAGGGTGCAGCATAGGGCTACCAGGATGATTAGGGGACTGGAACACCTCTCTTATGAGGAAAGACTGAGGGAATTGGGTCTGTTTAGTCTGGAAAAGAGACGGCTGAGGGGTGACCTTATTAATGCTTACAAATACTGAAAGGGTGGGTGTCAGGAGGATGGGCCCAGGCTCTTTTCAATGGTGCCCGGCAACAGGACAAGAGGTAACGGGCACAAACTTGAACATAGGAAGTTCCACCTGAACACGAGGAGGAACTTCTTTACTTTGAGGGTGGCAGAGCCCTGGCACAGGCTGCCCAGAGAGGTGGTGGAATCTCCATCT
The DNA here is from genome assembly GCA_013398915.1 of Dromas ardeola. NCBI lineage: Eukaryota > Metazoa > Chordata > Aves > Charadriiformes > Dromadidae > Dromas > Dromas ardeola. The sequence continues at coordinate 29,692 of VYZM01010274.1, forward strand.
CTGGAGACATTCCAACCCCGCCTGGACACGTTCCTGTGCAACCTGCTCTGGGTGACCCTGCTCTGGCAGGGGGTTGGACTAGATGATCTCCAGAGGTCCCTTCCAACCCTATGATTCTATGATAAAGGGATTTTTAGAGAGTATTCGTGTGAGCAACTCTTTTAGCAAGCAGCAACAGAAGGGTGGTGACAGATAGCTGATCATGGTAACCTCTTCCCATGATAAAAGTAAGCACAGAAGCCCTGTCTACAACACGATTTATCTAAAGATTAAAGCATCTTAATTTTTATCTGCAGTATGAATTTACACTACATTAATTGGTCTCATTTTCAACAAACTTAGAAATGAATGCAGCTTTTCCCATTCAAAACAGGCCTGCCAGAAAGATCAGTTATACCTAAGAACAAAGATAAAAGAACTGCTTATCTTCCTGTAAGTCTTCCTTAAACAGACAAAACCAAAAAACCACAGCGCTCTTTCATCTGAGCAGAGCATGCAACCAGATAACTGCACACATCACATTTAAGACAGAGTACCTTCTGTAGTAGTGGGTTATACAAGGATTAGCACTAATACATTGCTCTCGGAGAGGAAGAAAACAGTACAGATCTTTAGAGAAGGCTTCTTTAGAGAAGGCTAACCTTCATAAAGCCACTAACACGAGTCCAGATTTCTGTAAGTCTGCGGGTACATCAGATACTAACCACTTCTGAAAAAGATGTCACTTTGCATCATGCACTGCCAGCATTTCAGTTAGCAGGTCAATGGGTGGTCCAGGGCTGGTCTGCTGCCCCGTCACACAAGGAGACTGGAAACAGCTGCTCAGCTGGTGGAGCCAGTGCAAAAGCAGAAGCCTCTCCCAGCACCTGTCATCTGAGGCTTGAAACCCAGGACATGGTTCTGTTCATACAAAAGGAAGCTGGGGCCCTGTCTCCTGAAGCGCTACCTGACACAAGGTGGGAGCAGCTGCTGTTGTTTCTGTAACGCCACCAGCTGCAAGGCAGATCCCCCAAACAGGCTCCAGCTCTCACAGCCACAGAGGTGGGATCATCCTACCTGCATTGCCCATAGGGACAGAAATCTGTTGAACAAAATGCCCAGGTGATCTCATGAAGTGGACTGAAACTTTTTCTACATAGGAAAGCAAAATAAAAGCCAACAAGTCTTAACCAAACTGATTGTGGAGGAATTCCTTCCATGCACCACATCTGGCAGCTTTAGCTCTGTATAGATAAGCTTTACCAATAAAACTTATTTATATCTACACTCACTTGTAAAATTCTCAGGAATGCTCCACAGAACAGACTTTGCAAAGCCTCGTCCTTTCCCAGGAAGACTGTTTTGTCAAAGTTGCAGACTGGCTTACTGCAAAATAAGCAAGACTGCTATTGCCATCCAGACTGTTCTAAGAAGTCATTATATGCCTATTTAATATATGCAACACAAGCATTTCTTTTTTTTCCCCTATACAGAATGGGTAGCTAATTTTTTTTTTATTTAAGCATGTGGCTCTATTAATCTCATTTTAATGTTTTCGCCTTCTCTGGTTCCATTTCCTACATAACTGCAAGACTGCATCTCATCACACACATCTAATCCGTCATTTTAGTTTGAGTCATTAATCTTTGCCTTTCCTTCAAAAGATAATCCATGTTTAATAGCTATATTATACAATCTGCATCAAGGTGCTGGAAGGACTATTTTGCAAACTTTGGGAGAACATTGTAGCTGCACCAAATTTAATTACACATCCAAATATCATTTTTAACAGGCCAAAAGTTCTTGTAACGGCAAGAGCTAGGACTACATTATAAATAATTTTTGCTTCAGTCCTGGGAGAAATAAAAGAACACAATCAGTTCCCTCATGTCGCTCTCCCCCAGGCCAGTAAATGTTATCTTTAAACAATAAAGATAAGGATGCAGTTTTAAAAAGACGTTAGCATTGATAAATATTTACCAACCCAAAAGCATCCTCCCTGAAGAGGCAGAACACTTATAGGAGATTAGATTGTCAAATGAATAAATGAGCCCTTGTCTGCCTTGAGACAGTATTTAACCTATGATAAGCAGCATGCCTTCAAACATTTGTCCAACTATCTGCCACCACCTATGTGCCCCGTAATTAGTGACAGCACAGCCTAAACACTACCAAGCAGGTATCAGACACTGACGTAACATCCAAGAACCGCGTTACTTTCATAAGTTGGCATATTTAACAGGTTTGTCTTAAAGCTTCATAAATATTTTCTTCTGTACTCCCAACAATACTGGCTCTCTTCCACCCAATGTTTTAGCTGACCAGTGCACCCAAACACTACCTCACCAAACACACTCTAAGTTTCTCCAAACAGAATTAAAATAAGGGAACTAACATAGAGCTTTTTGTTTCTCCTCTCGACTCAAAAGCCAGTTGTGATGCAACTGGTGCCTAATACTAGGTTGTAGAGATTGAAGAAGAGACCAGCAATGAAGATTTTTGTCACAGCTACTGCAATAAGATACTTGTCATATTTCATTCCTGCTTGACTCCTCCCTGTACGAGAAAGAGTTGGTGGCACACTTTAGAATGATCATCCAGCCTTTCAGCAAAGTGTAACATAGGACAAGAAGAGTAAAGGAGTTAGCCAACTGGTCAACTAGTCCTGATCTGAGGGAACACACCTGATCATATTCAAAAGACTTCAGCAAACTTTGAAAGGAACCCTTAATTTATTTATTTTAGTGGAATAAGAACTAGAAATAGAATCTTTCACTAAAGTTATAACAGTGCAGACTCCTTGCAACAAGAGGATAATATGACAGCTCATCATAGCACTTAACATCACAACTGGAGTTTCAGATAAAGAGCAGTTTTCAAAAATGTCTCACTCCTTGAACTAAAATGGCCTATTTTAAGAGACTAATGGTTCTAGTCAGCTGTGAATGATCAGAGGCTTCTTAGAGCAGCACAATTTTGAGAAAGCGTTAAACATTCTATATGAACAATAGACACATATAATGCAAATCAAAACTAAGAAACACAGCTCTTCAAAACTCACTGGAACTCCTTGAAGTACATGCAAGTGATCAACTTCAGCAAATCTTTATGTTAAATGATGACACCTTCCAAGCCATGCAGTTGCTTCTCTGGTTCCTGAATTCATAAGCCTATTTTTTTCCCCACAGCTTTTATTTAATGAATATGTTTTTCAACATCTAGTTGGACCTAAAGACTCAAAAACTAGAAGGCAAATAAAAAGCAATAAACAATCATTGTTTGTTTGTTTTTAAATCATGTTGTATTTTAAGCCAACCTTACGAGTTGGAGAACAGGTAAACAGTGAGTTTTGACTGCCTGAAGTTCCTAAGACCAAAACAGCTTTTAGGAGGAAAGCTAGAAACACAATAACACAAAAATATATTTAGATGGTCTGCTCCTATAGCCTTTGCCATTGACAGTAAATTTAACAATCATGATTATTATCAGCAACTGAAAACACCTCAACTCAGGAAGAACCATTTCCACCCCCTCGCTCCTTGCCTTTTCTGTGCCTAATCAGCCAATATATAAACACTCCTATGTGTGTGTATAAACACAGTGTCAGGTGGGTCCCTGTGTATGGGCTGCTTTTGATTTCTTCTTAGGACTGGATTCAGAATTCCTCTGTATACAGTTTTGCTTCCATTTTGGTTCCTAACTTCCTTCCAAGCCTTTCCTCATCTCCTGATGCCAACAGTACGAGCACTCAAAATCTTCTCCCTAGCAATATCTGCACATTTTAAATGTGAAAAGGTGTCTCTTTTTCCTTTAAAAGCTATGTTTTCAACATACACCATCAGCGCTCTCCATGATTTGACCCAGTCCGTTAAAGTCAGATAGAGACTCACTGATTTTAGTAGGAGCTGGCCCTTGGCTTTGGAAAGCCTACTTTCTTTAAGCAAAGGACTCTGCAGCTTCCATAAATCCCCTAATTCAGCCCAGCACATATACCCCTTAGCAGGTTTGAGCACATAGATCTGAGCCACAGCTTTACAATCCTCAACAGTGAAATGGAGATCTGTCACGCACCTTCTAAACACAGGGGGGGTTTTGTGAGTTCAGAAAGACTGAGATAAAGTTAATACCAATACACATAGTACAGTTATGATTAAAACAGCCATAAAATTGTACTTTGATGCAAACGCATACACCTATAATATCAAAGAAAATGACTTAAAGGTTTAAGAGATATAAGCAGGGGTGTGGTTCTTTTTCATGGTGATACTGCATTTTGGTATGATACCACTCCCCACTAACGTTATGTTCTCCATTAAACAGCATACAAGGTACAGTGGTATTGTTTGTTGCAGTTCACCAAGAAATCAGTAAACATCCTACTTAACAATGTTGCTAATATAAATTTTCCATGACAACAGTCAGTAGTAGTACCCTGTTGACAAACCATAATGTCACTGCAACACACTTAGAGCACCATAATTACTACCGTATGCATGAGGGCATATGAGTTGGAGCAGACTTGACTTGAATAAGCAAACTTCTTGACACTAAGCTCATAAAATGGGTGGGAAGTTGTGAGGCCTTATTTTTTAGGCGCTTGTAGACTTTCGGTGCTGCCTATAAGGTGCAGAAGATGATGGATAGATATACCTAAAAAGGAAGAAGAAAGCTTTTACCAGCAACAAAGTTTGTACCACTTGCCTGTCCTAAGCACGCACTGCACATGGCTCGACCATCAACTGCTGGAGGACCCTGCATCCACATTGCAAACGGGGTGCTCTGCACGGCACCCCTGCATGTAGGTTTGGTCTTGATTTCACTACAAGTGATATATATACAAACAAGCGCAAGTGGAGTCACAAGATAAATTTGTAACAGAAAACTCCTGCACCCTAACCCATTTGAGCTCCAGACAGTAACAGTATCCCCAAAACGGCAGATCAGGTCTTGCTGCAAGAACACCTCTACATTGTTAATATTGGTATGTTTTGCATACAACAGAGCATTGAGCAGCTCAGCATTAAGACCGTGGCCCTTACAGAATTATCTAGCAAACCAGGGATTTTATAGATAAGAGCACTTACACAGTCAGTACTAGGTATAGATAAGCATGAGTGTTAACGTTGATTTAAACATGGGTATTACAATCAGGTATAGAAATCTCTCGTTGATCTAGGCCTACTTGATTTTTAGACATCTCCGCTCTGCTCAATGCTTCCATCTTTAGTGAAGCTTGTATGAACTGTAACTGACAGAGCTTTAACTTCCTTGAACGTCACACTGTGTTCCCCCAACAGCCCTGAGTTCTTTCTGCAAAGTGTTGAGTGATTACTTAATTCAAAACACCACTTACTTAGAAGTTCTTAACTTCCAAGGAAATGTGATGAAAGGCATCCATATAATGGATTAGATGATCCAGGACAGGGAAAGAAAAAACACTGTATCTCATTAATACCCTGCACACTGCTGCTGCATATGTTCTACTGATATTTAATACACTGTACAGTACTTAATGCAATATACTTAGGAGCCTCAGGGCTTTGGAAGATTCATTCTGTGAAACCAACAAAATCTTATTAAATGCATTTGTGCTAGTAATCTCCCTATATTATAGTAAAATAATCTGTGCAGAAATCAGAACGCAGCTTAGGAACAAGACATCCAAAATGAACTATGGGACAGACCAGAAATATTAGAGCTGGAATTTTTGCATTTAAGAAGTTTTACATTGAGGGTCTCCACTTTATCAGATGCTGTCACAAAGAGCTTTGCAAATTCATTCAGATTCTTAAAGAAGAATAAGTGTCACTTATTCTTAAAAAAAAAAAATCGTATGAGAAAGGAGTTTACACTGTGGGGAAGTGGAAAGGAAGGCATATGGGATATGGTAGCAGAGGAACTTTCCAGGCTTACAGCAGACACTGACGTTTGCAAGATAACTCAGTTAATTTTCTCTAAAATAATTTACCTCAAGTCATTACTGGAGTGCATTGAGCCTACGCAAACATTGTTCCATTTTATTCTGATACCTCCTGCCAATAGATGATTTTCCATTTAGAAAAAGCCATCCACTCTACTTGGAAAAAACATACCCAGGACTGTGATCGAAATCAAGTATCTCTATCATGCTACAAATTTGACCTTTTTAGAATTACATTGTGCAGCTTTCCAGCTCTTATCCACAATGAATAACTTTCCTCAGTCATTAAAAATACTTTTTCTTAGCTGTTTCAATGTGATTATTCAGCTTGCAAACATTGGAAAAGATTTTATGTTACGCCTTGGGATAAAGCTTTCACTAGTAAGGCATTATAGCAACTCTTCAATAATTCCCTGCTGAATTTGAAAATTTCAAGCTTATTTCCTCTGTTACTAAAGAATCATTTAGAAGTTTAGTTAAGAATCACTTGATCCCAATTATAGAGAGGTGCTGCACAGGAGATCCAAGCACATAACTATAAAACAGCAAGAGCATACAGTTTCTTCCCCTCTCCCCCTTTCTTTCCCCACAATCTCATACTTGAAAATATTATTATTTGAAACCAAATAACTCTACACATCTGTGAATGGAATGCTTGAAAACTGCAGAAAATTGTGTGTTTACAGTTAACACATCCCTCAATTGAAAGCCCATCTCAAGCTATTCAGATGTTCTTCGTGCTGCACGTTTATCTTGCAATGACTAGTTGGCGAACATACAGCTGGGAAGAAGTGATTTATTAATTATATAAAGTAGTTCCAATGTGGATTTACTAAAAGTTCACACAAAGCTAAAGTATAATGAATTACAAAGACAAACAACACATTGGGGGCTTCCATTCATTTACATTACAGCTAGTACAAGTCTACTGGTTTCTAGTGAGATAAATCCTGGCATCCTCAGTGTGAGAAAGAGCAACTCTCTGTAACAATTGCCAAAACAAACACAGGACAAAGATTACAGCAGTTTCTTCTAGTACTAAAAATTGTAACCCAAACAACGCTATCAACCTAAGGCCAAAGTTTGGCTGTTGGAAGTTGATTACCCCAGGGCACTTAAATCTCAAAATGCAGGTCATTTTATCAAAGTCACACTTTTCATGCAGGAAAACATTAACAGTGATATCCACTAGATCTGTATGATAGGTGCACTGATGCTGAACAGCAGAAGAATTCTACATGCACACCCAATTACATTTAAAATCATGGCTGTATATTTGCATGATATACAAAATCACTGTTGCTTTTTAAAAGATGACTGTATTAAGTCTGGCTGAGAAAATATCTAATTCAGTGCCCTGCAAAAATCCTAGTATTGCCTTAAAAGCCATGAGACTACATTTGAAGAAAAACTGTAAAGTTTCTTCCCTGCCTTCTAGTTTTCTGAGGCTATTAGGTGTCCTTGCTTCACGTTTTCAAGGCTTTCTCCAAACAACGGTCAGAGACAATTTCACTGAAAATGAAAACTGAGATTCTCGTGAACTCTGTTGACCACAGAAAACAAAGTGTGAAGAGAGGTATCACAGAACCATGACAAAACCTGACAGTTTTTCAGCTCTGTATTTTTCTTCTAATTTCTGATACACTTTAGTGCTAAGCAGCAAATACCAGTTTCCTGGAAACACTGCTATTGTGTGTTTGTGTATTCACCTGAGACTTCTTGATGGATTTTAACATTATACTTGAGGCTAGGTTAATTTCTTTTACTCTAAGGAGTTCAATTATTCTTTTCAGTAAAACAAGGTCACCTATCAATGCTTAAGTCATGGGTGAGAAAGATAAAAAGCCTTTATGATAAAATAACGAGACTTCACTATGTAGGACTTTTTCTGGTTAAGCTAAAAACATTCCTTAACTGTCTATTCCAGCAACAATTGTAAGCACTGTTACTTTATTTTAGAAATTGAAAAGCTAGAGTGTCTTGATTTTAGTAAGCGGCACTGAGGTAAATACATTCATACGCAACTATAGGATGCAGAAACAAACACGTATTCTGGAATCATTTATGCTTTCAAAAAAAAAAAATCAAACCCTACTGATTTAGGGTTTAACCTGCATGACAGATGGAAGAGACTGCCAGTGGTTTCACTTAACTCCACATCCATTATGTCTTTCTGCTATAAGTACAAGGCAGAGGTAAGTATTTACAGAATCAGCACTGACTTGTCTCCCAAACAGGTGATTTCAAGATTGACCTAACAGCTGGAAAATAAGTCCCGTAATTTCAGGTCCTCTTTATGGGTTTTTTTGAAAAGCAACAAGGCATAAAAGCACACGCACCAGACACATTTCGTATTGCTTCTAGAGTATTTTTTGGTCAAATGATTTTCTTGTACTAGAAAAAAAGAGCAAATTGTATTTGCATACTTAGAAAATACCTCTTCCATGTCTCAAGACTTGCAGCCTAAATACTAGAATATGTTTAAAGTACGTTCTCAAAGGACTTAAATCCCTGAGTTTCATTCATCTGTGCTAGTGTACATCCTCTTGCTAAAGACAGTACCGATGCATAACAAAAAGATCCAAAATCTTATGCTCAACATCTCACTGCTAAATAATACACCACAACAAATAGTATACCAGATCTTCCACTCATGTATATTGGGGCAGGAGGCCACTAACAACAAAGGTTGCACGTTTCAGTAATACACAAACCATTTTCAGCAATTATTTAAGAATGAAATAAAAATATACATTAGTTGGTAACTGTACTAACACTTGAAATTTGTGTTTCTGTATATACGCCTATGTTTATAATGTGATATTGAAAGTATCTCCACATTTCACTGCACTCTATATGCACGCTGCATCGGAAATAGGATGAGAGCAAGAAAAATTACTAAATTCTTGGAAAATTGCAAGAATTTGGCTCCAGCAGTTGCTGGTTACCTTTTGAATCTAAGGGAAGTCTTTTATTAATAGAGAATACAATTAATTTTTCAACTGAGCAATAATCTGTAATTTCCTTGTAGGACAGATTGCAAAACCCAGTATTTACGAACTCTGTGTGATGCTAGAAGGCATTTAACATATCTGAAAAAATCCATCACAAAAACTGAGTAAATGCATAACAGAACCCATATGACCTTTTACAGGGAATGGCATAAGGAGTTAAGGTAGGAAAACAGCTGTAGTAATTCACCCATTTCCAAACACAAAGAAAAGAAAAAATCAGTTACTAGAGTTAATTGGATTCTCAGAGCTGTATATGAGCGTTTTATTTTCAAACACCAATACACAAAAAGAAAGAACTAAAATACTATTTCTTTTTCCCTTCATTTTTCCCCTCAGAGTCAAATTAAATCAAGAAAAGCACAGATGCTTTCATCAGTATCTTTAAAAAGAAAAACCAAACAACACTACAAAAGAGAGTGTTTTACAGTCTATCTGACTAAAACACAAGAAAAGGTATCTTTCTCTGCCTCTACCTCCTAAAAATACGGTGGTATGCAAAATGTAGCTTTTAATGGGATAAATGAGTATCAGAAGCTACCTATTGCAAGGACATGCAACACTATTACGCACTTGAAGAAATAAGAAAGCACTTTCATTTTCATGGAATTAGCCCTAAAGACCTTGACCGCAGAAATCTCAGAGAGTATGCAGTGAGATGAAAATGGCACCAAACGTTGCTTTGGTAACTCTCAAACCTGGAGGTAACCACCTTTGAAACCAGATGAGTTCTCCCAGTAAAGCTCCCCACTTGAGCAATATTACAAGCATCAGATCCCAAGCATGCAGTTTCTTGATTTTACGTTGTTTCTCGTGTTACTTCTTCTATACTATTTTTGCAAGCACACTGTGGTATTTCTTGCTGCATTGCCTTTCACAGTTGGTTTTTCTCACTCCATTTTATGTTCTGCACTGCTGTTATACTTCCTTTCAGAAAGTCAGAATGTGCACAGAGCAGAAAAAAAATATGTATTTTATTACCTAGCCAAAAAGCCAATTATCAGAAGACAATACAGTCATGCAGTCAGGACAGAAGCATCATTTCCCTCTCTCCATGGGACTGAATACGTCTTAAGAATTTTACATTTCATTGATTTGTTTAACTGGAGCTTAAAAATGAATCATCAGGCACAGATCCTTTTTGCAACAGCAGAAGAATCATGCTGCAGTAAGTTTAGCAGGGCTGTTACAGGATACAGCTGTGATTTCCAACAGAATTGAAAGCCCTTGACTCAGCGCAAGACCCAGTGCTTTGCCTCCGAGGACTTCTTTTACTGTGCTTGCCTGGATCCTTGCACAGGAGGTGTTCAGCCCCTCTATGCCAACAGCTTGTAAAGTGTCCAGATTCTGATACTTACTAAAAAAATGTTAGGATCTCATTATTTTTATGTCCTAATAGAACACAGCTAAAATTAAATCCCATATTGCACTTCAGAGGCACTGAATGAGTCAAATTGCAACTCTTTTCTAAAAATAGCTCTGATGCTGTAACCAGACTATTTAAAGAACAAGACCCTGTTCAGTTTGTTTGTTAAAATGTCTTACGCTTTACATAAACACAAATCTATCCTTTTATACAGAAATGGCTGAAAGCCACTGCAAAACATGACCTGTTAACTCACATAACAGTTACAAAAAGATCAAATATAAAGAAAACAAACAAAACATAATTCACAGCTTCTCTTTAAGGACATCTTCAAAATATACAAATGCATTTTGGTTTTTAAAGATTTCATCAGCGTGATTAGTTAGAAACAGTTTTGAGCTTTTCCAAATGGTTGGGAAAATAGGCATGTTCATACAAATAGACATAGCAAGACAGACATTCTTTTACTACTTTTGTTTTTTAAATATCTTTCCTCCTCTCTCCAGACTAAAATATTTGTGGTATTGATCAACCTTATGACACGTGTAAATCATTTTGAAATCTATCTATTAATGAATTGAATAGTACTGTAGAACATAAACATGTCTCTGTTTCAAATTTGGAAACAGTATTTAACACCAGGCCTGTAAAGGGAGAACTGAACAGCCACTTTGGCCCTATTTATTGCACCGATCATTGTTATTATAGACCGAACACTGGAATAATAGAATAGTGGCAAAATGGTTACATTTCCACTATGTAAACTGTATTACCAAATGAAGCAAAAAGAAGGCCCTTTATTAAAATAAGGTTGCACGTGAATCTGTCAAGTTTTTTCAAAACTACAGATTCAGAGTGACAATCCAAAGTAGAATGAACTGAGCTGTGTAAAATTGTATTCTCATTTACACTAGTCAAATATTGTCATAGGTTAACTGTTTTTTAACTGGCATGAGATTAGAAGTCAATTCTAACACCACCTATAAACTTTTATTTTTTATATATGTGTACACAGCTTTTCACGTATACGTACAGGTATGTACACATGTATATGTGAAACACTGAAAGAAGAAAGAGCGACCATTATCTTACCAGTTCTCTTCTCCCCTGGTCTTCTGCTACAATTGCTCTTCTAATACCCTGAAAACAAAAGAACAGAGGGGGAATAAATTCAGACAAAAATTATCATTATACTCTTACCCACTACTAGATTTTCAATATCACAATCTGTTAGTGGTGTTATCTGACCTGTACTGGCATCATAAGACCATACCTTTACTTTCTAATTCTGAGGCAATATTTCCAGACCAATTCAAAATACACGACATATATACACATACAAGTGCATACACACAAACTGTGATGTCTTCCCTATGTTTGCATAACTGTTGACAATTTTATTCTGTTTACTAAAACAAAAATTGTTCTCTTCAACTTTGTTATTTTAAGTTCAAGTTCAAGTTATAATGTCATAAATAGGAATCCCATTAAACATTTAGATGACTTCTGACTTGAACGTTTACCTAGAATTTACATTCTTGATTAGAATTTGCAAATTACATTATGTGTACATTTAAATATACACTGTATTCTGTATGAAGTACAAATGAATACTTCAGAATACTATCAAAGATATTTCTGCCCTATAAACACATGGAGCATGGCTAAGTCTTTTCCCTCATAAATGCACACATATAGGCCAGAGGAAAAAATACATTTAATTTTATAAAAAAACAATTGTAGGCCGGGTTACTGAAACTCCTCCCAAAAACAAACTCCAAGTAAGGCTTTTCTACATGTGCTGCTAGTCACAATGAGAAAGAAACCCTTGCTTATAAAATTTAACTGTCTGCACCTTACATAAACAACTAATCAAAAAAGCATAGCTAGTGGTTAAGCAACATGCATACCAAAGTTCCTGATTGCTCCTCCATACTTTTCCTTTTTCTGACCTTTAAAGTCCTTCTTCTTTCAACAATGTAAATGGCAGCTACTTAAAAAGCCAATTTGCTTGTTTAGGGATTGTCAGATATTATTATTACAATGCATATTTGAACTATATGATCCTTAGTATGGCTTGACAGGCATCACAGTCTCTACAATACAGTGTTTTAGAATTGATCTCTAGGTTCCATCACTGCTGCTTATGCAAGTTTTCAAATCAACTGAAGGCTAAGACTTATTCTGACCCTGGCATCAGTCTTATCATCAGTCTTGTCTGTTTGGGTCTATCAGCTGTCCAACAGCACTTCACAGCTGTCCTCATTTTCATCTCCACTACAGTTCTGAGTGGACAGGTGCCTCTTACGATCTGATCTGTCTTCCTGTACATAACCTCTGTTCCTGTTTTGTGTCCCAACTTGAATGTTTAACCTAAACTTTCTCCCCCATCTGTGATGGCCAGGGGTCCAGGCTAAATCAGGCTTCCTGTCTGAGTGGGCCTCACTCATGCATCTGTTCTCCAGACTGTTAAATCTCTGAGACCTGGGGACAGAAGGGGTCGTCCAACAAGGCAGTAGAGCTCGCTTTCTATTTTGCCATTTCCATCCGCTCCCTGATGGCTTTTGCTGACAATCTCCCTTCCCATTGCTTTGCTGGTACTCAGTGGAAGCCTTCTTACCTCCTGACTGGTGCTGAATCATTTGAGTTCTGCTTCAGCAAACTGTAGCTCACTGTCTAAATAGTGTCAGCTACCTTTTACACTGCAATACACACTTTTAGTTTTCTAATCATAGCACTTGTCTGAGCGGCAATTCATCTTCCAGAAATGGGAGAAGTAACATTCCAAAACATAGATTCCATCATTAAAAGGGAACAAAGAGGAAAAAGACTGGACTCAGATTTAGAACAGAATTTTATGGGATCGGACAACCTCTTTCCACTATCATTGCATAATTTTTTACGTGACTCACACTGCTTTATGCATGCCCTTAGGGATTCACAGCTAGCCATAAAATATACTCCCTGACTCTCCTTAGTCCTGACCAGCTGTGAAACACATTTCTCCACAATGTGAGCTCCTAAATCTACTAGCATTATCCATTTTACACTACATCCTACTCTGCAGCCACAGATTATTCATCTCTTGACATCAAGACAGAAAATATCCTGTCATTAGCTGTGGCCAGCTTTCAAATTTGAATTATTTTACTGCTTGTAACACCCTATGCTGTTCATTGCAGAGATTGATTAAAACACCTCATTTAAAGACACAAATGTAGTCTAACAAGGTGATGTGTACCATCTTTGAGTTCTATCCGTTACATACTCTGGATGGCGTATCCAAATCAGTTTATTCATCATTAAAAGTCATCGTCTACGGTAACACTTTGTCTTCCCACTGTGAACTGCAGCACCACGAGCAAGTTATTTAGCTGGTTACTGGAATTTTATAGTGTCATCTTTGTCAGGCTTTTTAGTAACTTGTGATCAGGCCATTACACAAAAAGAAATGAATGGAATCATTATAGTCCAAAAAGCAGTAACAGTCTGCCTTTTACCACAGCATATGACTTTTCTTCATCTGTGACAGCTCCATTCTGCCTCTGCATTAACACTGCATCTCTGCATCCTTGTATGATAACACACCATTTCTCTACTACCTTTGCAGAGGTACAACATTTTAATATGAAAGCCTTACTAATGGTGTGGGTTTTTTCCATCCAATGCCTGTTACCGGGAATTTGCCCACTTTCTCTCATTCATCAAATGTTCATAGGTGCATGACAGGCACACAGAAATTTGTAAACCTTGGAAAGTTACCCGGGCCTTTCTTTAATGATGTTTTGTTTCTTGGAGCATGGCCAGAGTCCCTATAACACTAACAAAGGCCTCAGTTCTCCTCAAGTTTTCCCGGATTACTTTCAACAAAATATGTCACTACTGAGTAGAGATGTCTTAGCTTGGATGCAGTAGTCCTGATCTGGTCTTACCTATGTGTTCTCTCATAAAATGAGAATATAATTACCTAGAAGAAACATCCTCCTAAAAAAAAAACCCACGCACAACACGAGACTGGAGACAACCAAATCCAAACAACTAAGTAAGAGATGTTAACAGTTTGTATCAAAAGTCCGTAAATAAAAAGGCAAGGGTGTGTTCTACAAGATATTTCTTTACAACTTAGAGCAGGGGGGTCAGAAGTGACACAGAAACCAGAATTATGTTGGTAACTGGAACTGTCCTTACCTCCTTAACTAACTACAATGTAAATTCCTTAGCTTCTCTTCTACCAGAGTTTAGAGTATAAAAATCAATGTTTTCCTACACAAGCAACTCCCAAATAAGAACTCTGCTGGCTGCAATCCCACTCCTGTTCTTCAGTTGTAAGCCCTCCCTTTCTGTACTTACTGGCACTAGAAAAAGTTAAATGATAGACTGATTCTCAACAGGGCTCTGCTCAGCAAATGAGCACAGCGATGTACATGAGCAGCTTTCGTGGTCGTAGTGTCCCCAGGTGAACAAGGTCAACTCTAAATACCAGGAAAAAAATTTATATAAGTGCAGAATGAAAACGGTATCTACGCAAGCCAGATCTACTGATCCCATTATTCCTGCAGACATGGACAGTGGGTTTCACCTCACCCAGCTTTGGACATCTACAGTGCAAATATCTGCATCTGACCTAAGAATCTGCACTTCACAGTCAACACAGGGAAACAGGCAGTACTATAGCCTGAGTCAGACGGCCTTTTTCAATGTGCTCCTCCAACTGAGGTGACTTGCATAACAGAAATCCCTACTTCTCTGCTGATTATGAATCTAGTCCCAACAGCTAGCTTTTAGTGCACATTCAGTTACGCGAATCCCAACCACAAGCAGCCTTGCATTTAGTTTCACAAAGCTCATTGATAGCTCTACACAGGAAATTTTGTTTAAGTAATAAACGCTGGCCTGACAAAGTAATTTCAAAAATTGTGGGTTTTTTGGATTAAGAGACATTCCCCTCAGAGACTGGTGGATACAGACTCAGCAAATCTCATTGTTTCCTCCGCACCACCAACCCAGTGCTTCTAAATAGTAAAGGCCACTCTCAAAGTACGTATGAATCACGCCTTTATAAAGCTACTAGACCTAGGGCTGCATTTAAGTGGTACTTGAAGAGAACGACAAAAACAAAAATCTAGCAAGCTTGTGACAAAGAAGTACCAGAAAATACAGAGTAGTCTGTTAGAAAGCCAAAACAAAATATAAATTCTTGTAATTCCTGATACCGTAGAGAGCTACTTAAAAGAAATAAAAATTTACTCATACTTTCTCATAGCAAATTTTCTTCATACAAACACGCTTACTGATACCTGAGTTTCCAGATATCAAGGGCTGCTTTGTAACTTCTTCCTTTCCTCCTGGCTAATTAATTGTGCCAAATTAATAGAAAGCAACCGCTCAGTCAAACTTTTACCTTCATTTGAGTTTCTCAAAGTAAACTTCATAAAGACAGAAAACTGGCATAAAGAAAGACAAATAAAAAACATATATAGTGAGGGATAGAGGCATAGCAAAGTAATTTCCTTTGCAATAAATGTTCCATGTGCATCTTTGCTTGTGATTGTAATTTGCATAGAAAGGCAATCCTAACACAATACTGCACACCCCTGTACATTTAACAAAACATGAATTATCAAAGATGTCTTTAAAATTAAATATATATATTTAACAGGGGTGGAATAAGGGAGGATAGAAAGTGGTTCCCTTTTAAATTCCTAACATGACAGACTGTTTTGTCATTTCTTATCAGCTTACTTTGTGCAATGCTATGGCTGATTACGTTTTTTGATGCAACAGAAGCTAAAGCAAAACTGCTTTTCTTAAACTTTTAATAAGCAATTGGAAGTAGCACAATACCCACTGCAATTGGGGGTCTCTATAAGCTCCTGTGCATCAGTACTTCCCGTAACTCTGCAGTGCTTGGGGGGGTGGGGATGGTGTGTTATAAAATATGCTGTGCTTCAAGTAAGAATGTTCCAAGTCATTAAATGCCAGATCTTCCATACACAAATAAAAGGCTTCTGAATTCTCCTCCTTAGGATACTGGTATTGATATTCCTTCATGACTCTGTTTAGACTAATAGATGCTAAACAGTGAAATCAGTCTTAGCAAACGTGTACTTTGTTCTACAGTGCGTGTTAGTGCAGAACGGTGGGTATGTACTGAAACACCTCATTAACTCCTGCTTATTCTGGAGGGTTTTGGATCAGACTTTAAATTCCCATAGTCCACAAACTGATTCTAAGCATGAACCAGTGCAGATCAGACTTGATTTCTACTCAATCATTACATCAGTCAGGATATGGACATCAAATCAGACTGCAATGGAGGGCCTTAGTGATCTACACAGAGACAGGTGTAAGGGTTTTTTTATTATCAAGTTTGTATATATCCTTATGATAAAGTTCCATGGAATATGCAAACTTTAAGAGCCTTTGTATCTCCACAGGCTCTCACACTTCCTGCATACAACTGATACACTTTTACTCTCATAGTTGCTTCCTATGAGGAAGTAACTCCCTTGTTTGAGGGGTTAGCTGTTTTCTCTTCATTTCCTTTTTCTGCCTGTCTTTATTTCCTAACAAAAAAAGTCCCTTTCTCTTACAACTCAACTAACTTTTTGCTTGTTACTTTTGTGTGATAAAATCATTAAAACAAACAAAAAACTCCAACCTTGTTCGTTGTGAGATGTAAGTATCGTCTACACAGGCATGTCCTCAAGCCCCTATCCGAACTCGTCAATTCTAACTCTACTGATGAATCTCAGAAAAAAGGTTCTCATTCAGTAATTCTTACAGGTGCACCTTCATTTCTAAATAACTTCATAAATGTTTCCTGAGATTTATGTAATGGCTTACTTTTATGGTTCCATCAATCTCTGATCGTCATTACTGCTGAAGCAGTATGTATTACATTTCCAAGCCAGTCACTATCTTTAAACAACGAAATGAAAAGTGTATACATTTCCCACAAACTCTTTGTTTCATTCTCTCAGCATGCTGATTCCATTAGCTGTTTCTGATCGACTTTTAAACTTTTGCCTAAATCACTCTCTGCCCATTATTAAACAGAGCTAAGTCAATATTCCCTAGGCCATTAACAGGATTTATTTATTTTTTTATTTGCAAATAATTTCAGTGATGACCTTGCCATTTTTGCCAGAATCATCAAAATGTTCCAAAATAACTTCCATCTTCACCATCATTTGGGTGTCTCTAATTACTAATTCCTGGAAAAGTATATGTGATTTTGTTACAGACTGAATACCTACTGCCTGAAGTGCCAGGAAACAAAAAAAAAAAAAAAAAAGTGACACAAAATCAATTTCATCATTATGTGAGCTATTCTTTACAAACAAACAAAAACAAAGACACAGTTGAGTCAGAGCTGCCATTGACTCTCCTACCCCTGAAACAGATTATTTTCTTTCAGCTTCCTCCCAGGATTATTCCTCTGCCACTGCCCGAAGTGGAAGGCTATCTGCAAGATACGTCTTTGAAGTTCAGCTCCTCAGGCAACACTTCTGCTGTGGGAAGGATACATGCTCTAACTCACATCATCCTTCCTCCTCAGAAGTCTTCCTCTCCCCCTGGACCCCTCCCGGGGAGTTCAGTCAGCACATTCATTCAGCCGTGAATTTCCCTTCGGACTGAGGCAGTTTTCTTGCTAAAATCTCTGAGATTTCAGAATGCCCTTATTCTACACTGGATGGAGTCCAAAACCTTTGATGTTTTTTGCTGCTAATTAAAAGATAGACAGCCTGCCCCAGAATAACTATCTTCTGATAAAAAAATAAATTGATCAAAAGAGATTTCTGTCTGGTAAAGGCCTGACTACTTCACAAATAGATTTCTCAGATAAGAGACCTAAAATCATAGAGGAGAGAAGCTCCGTTACCGTCATTATCACAGAGAAGGAAGAACAAGCATTTATTTTGGGACTGTCTCTCCATGACAGGATCACCAGGCACCCAGTACCCCTGCCCGCCCTCTTATGGAAAAAGTTCTTCTAACCACAAGCCAAGAGCACCTGTACGCTTTATACCACTAAAGTTATGTTTTAACAGAACATAAACCAGCAGATTAGAGTACGATACATCAGGTGCAACGTGTGAGCCCAGCTAAACACAAGGTTTCAAGAGAGGTGCTCACCGCCGCCTGCCCGCCAGGCCCCAGCCCAGGCTCGGGGAGGCTTCTGGAACCCCACAGGCTCCTCTGGGCTCCCGCCAAAACCTCCCTCTTCCATCACCCCCCCCAGGCGTCCCCACAGGCCAGCCAATGCCCCACGGGCTTGGGCCTGCAGGCCCACACCCCCTCACAGCCCCTGGGCAGCTCCCCCCGAGGGAGCCCGGCTGCCCTCAGGCCCTGCGGCGCCCGGCACCCCGCTCGCTGCCCCCCCCGCTCCCCTGCTCCCCCACCGAGAACCATCGGCAAACCCAGGACAAGATGGCACCTTCTGCCGCACTTCAGGAGGTGGCAGTAAGGAAAGCAAGGAAACACGAGGAGAGAGATTCAAAGTTATCACCAGGTTTGCATCTATGCTCTAATGCACGTGTCTTGGCCACCTGAAATTTTCATCCCAATTCCTCTTTGTCTTCCATTAACTAGGTTAGAAAGAGATAGTAATACCTTCCAAGAGCAATAAATAGTTGGAGAGGTCAGAAACCTTGTTAACAGCGTTGGAAAAATACGCTTTTGTGCGCTATTGTCCCAGAGGCAGACTACAAAATCAACCCACCTTCAGTGGGACACCTCCTGTCTGAGCCATTTCATTACCCTGAGGATATTCTGGGAATCTTGTTTATGACACAGACCATGAAACACCTAATTAAACCCAGGGAAGCCAACAGCAAAACTCCAAAGTTTAATAAAAATTCAGACGGATGAACAGCTATGTGAGGCATGAAACCTGAGCTAGTTGGAAAGTTCTGCTGTCTGTAATACTCCATAGTATATAATATATGCACTGCGGCAGATTTGCAAAAAGCAAATGAAGCCTTGCTGATATACCTATCTACTATCCAACTGCCAAGAAATTCTGTGAATCATGCTTGAGAACTGCCAGATTAGTGGACTAATAAAGCAAAATGCAGCAATTCCTTATTACTTTATCAGATGTAAAGTATGTTGTAAATAAACCATTATGAACATATCTGGGGCAGCTTCCCAACAAAGCCAGAGGTAGATATCTCAGTGCTCCTGTATTTTACTAAGGGGAGGAAAGCTGTTTAATGATTAATTGGCTCATTAACAAACAATGGTACGCTGAAAAAGTATTTTCTATTTGTATGTTAAACTGCCACTTACAAAATAACAATAATGGATGCGTCAAGTCAATGGGAGACACAAGGAGAATGGTTTTGTAATGAGTCAAGCCAGAGACAAAATCTCAAGATGTCATTTCTCTGTAAATGGTGATCACTTGCCCATCGCTACTCAGAAAGACTAAGGGAGTTGGGAAGAGAAGCCCCAGCATCTGACACCCTCTGTCACAAAACCTTCTCCAGAAGGATCCGGTGGAAGCTGAGTGTAATAGAGAGACTTAAATGATCTCTGAATCTCGCTCTCTCTTCCCTGTGTCACTGACAGCTGATTATAGGCTGTAGCTTTTCTCCTAACGTCTGGTTAAAGGTACAGCAAACATTTCAGCTGCAGAAAGATGCAGCGAAGATGTGGAATCAGGGAGCCACTCTTACCCCTATTCAGAACAGAACTTGGTAAGGTGTCAGCTTATTTAAATGCGTGAAGGAGAAAGAAGGAAAAGCACTAATAAAAATACTTTAAGGACACTTCATTTTGTCAGACAGAGAAGGACACCGGCAGCCCACTTTCAAGCTTACTTAAAAAAAAAAATAATAAAAATGTTCCCTCTGTTTTATCTGAGGCCAAGAAACGTATCGGAGATAAAAATTACAATTATAGGAAATAGCTAAATTTATCTTTTCTGATTTAGGATGACACACTTTAGCAAGATCAGGGAGATTATTTAGTTTCATCACAACTGGATCTCAAAATACTGTCTCAGTTTGGCAAGGAATGGAGTGCTCTGGCTTCCAGGCTACAGCATGCAGCTTGAATACAAGCCTCCCTTAGGAATGAAGTGAAGCCAGCAGATCTATGGACTCCACCAGCTCTGGCAGAAAGCCCGTCCAGGGGTCTCAGTCCTCCTTCCCTGCATATTGTTTACACCCAGGAAGCTGCAAAAGCCAACTAGACCAAACTATAGGGCATTTCATATGGTGAGAGAGAGGGCGAAAAAGATAAAGGTGGAAAATAGATTTTACTATGTGTTTATTTAAAAATGCTTGGAGGAGAAGACTGGACTTTTAATGAGAACTTATATATGGTCGAGAAACAGCAAAGAACTGTATTTGTCACAGCCACTGCAGATGATTTTGGCTAAGTCACTTTTTCCTCACCATGTCTCAGTTTATTTTACTTTGGCTATATACTTCTCTGTTGCTACAGTACAATCTAGCACATAAGATCTAGCACCCAAAGCACTCATAGGATAAATATATCACAGCCTCATGCTAAGGTTGACCAGATTTTGTGATGAACATAGTAAGTACTTAGAACCAATTCTTGAATTGCAGTTAAATGGAACTAAACGTTAATTTGAAATATCTGAAAATGATAAATAAAAATAAAATTAATTGCTAAAATAACAAGTAAAATTTGATTTAAAAATACTCTATTCAGTTTGAAGTGCATATTATATCACTAGAATATACTTACTCCTCCTTTACTGCAAAACCGCATATCCTTACATTATTCTTTCACTGTTAGAAATTAAGTTGCCATAACCCCATTTTTGGTCATGTAGTGTTTTCTACTATGGAAGTTGTAGGATTTTGGATTTGGTAACCACAGGCAAAAATCATGGCCCATGAAACGCTAACACTCAGAGTCAGATGCTCAGGTAAAGAGGCAAAATTGACAGCTACAACGATGGGAAATCGTTGACAAAGAAGAACCTAAACCCAAGAATCTTACCATAAAAAGGGCAAAAGGTAATAACTCATTTGTACAACTTATTAGAATCAGAATGTTATTTTAAAAATATTTCTTGATTAAAAAAGAATGAGCGTTCCTGTCTATCTGAAAACATTTTGAAGAAAATGAACACTGTTGTGGGTTACAGA
The DNA here is from genome assembly GCA_013398915.1 of Dromas ardeola. Lineage (NCBI taxonomy): Eukaryota > Metazoa > Chordata > Aves > Charadriiformes > Dromadidae > Dromas > Dromas ardeola. Next base: position 51,100 of record VYZM01010274.1, read on the forward strand.
GCACTTTCTATGTTAGATTTATCTACGTGGTAACTCAATAAACATGCTTAAGCTGTTTTACACAAGCTCTGAGGAATTAAAAAAAGGAAAATAAAGAGATATATGCACAAAATAAATAGCAATGAGGGATTTAAATAGACATATTATAAAATTCAGTCTCAAATACTACTCAAGGGGATACTGTTTACAGTCCATGACATGCGATTTGCATAGATTGGGAATAGCTCGATAGAGCTCAGACATGAGCCCTGTATTTCAGAATACTTCTTATTATGAACCTATTACTTCAGGCACAGCAACGCAGGTGGCCAAGACTGTAGATGTCTTTCATCCAAGCTGCTTAAAATGGGGGCAGCAGAACTAACTCAGTTTCTGCAGCTGTCCACACAGATATAAACCAAAGATAGTCCAATATATCATGGTGTAGAGTCTTATTACAGCAAAGTTTGCATCTGTACAAAACAATCTCTCTCTTTCTTCCTTTCTGTCTCCTCTTCCGTCCATCTTCCTCTAGCACATACATTTCTTTGAAACTCTTTTAAAAAAGAGTTTTGAAATTCAGGTTTTGTAGATATTTATCAGAAACTTTGCAAGACAGGACACATAATTTCTGTTACTGCTCTTATGTTAAGTATAAGGATATAATTATTAATACACTAAGCAGTGTTGTATTTTATTCTATGCTTACATAATGTAATTATTTTCTACCACAGGATTGCCAATCAGCAGACCAGAGGTCTAGCTGCGACTTCTGCTGTGACCCCTACTTAAATATCTCTCTGGGCTGGTTATCAGACAATGACGGATTTGTGAGGGTCTCATTAGCCATGTAGTATTTAAATATGCCAATCTTCTTGTCACTCCTGATGCCAATACAACTAAGTTCACCTTAACGCAATCGGAAGGGTGAAAAAATAAATCAAGTATTTTTATTCTTTTATTTATCTATTAATAAATTAACTAAACCATTTCACAAACTTCAGTTATTTACTTCTCTGTAACCAAATCAGAGGCCATGTGCTTTATCTGCGCAGGCTCTGACTTTCAATTTTGTCATTCTCAGGAGCATGTGAAATATGATACTTTATGCCTGGCACTGTTAATGCCATTAATCCTGTACTCAAAGTCACCATATCAGAATCTTTAATTTCGTCCCTCCCAAGACAGTAATGAGCTAAAAATATTTCTCAACCTGTTCTGCTTCCAAGCATATTTCAGCCATGGAAAACCTTTCACATTAAAGACAAAATAGCCTTCATTCAAATTAGTAGCTCCAGTGGCTCGAAAAGGAATTCTTCCATGAATGAAAACTACTAGTGTAAGGATGTGCAGGACTTGTCCCTTAAGTTTTATACAAGGACCTGCCACAAGAAGGTGGTAAAATAGTCAAGCCACATTTATTTCTTCTTTTCTGACTCTGCACAGAACTTACAGACTTTGCCATCAAGCAATCTTTGTCTCACTTAAAAAAGTACTTTTATAAAAAGGACATACTGACAGTATTTATCTTATAACTTAGTGATCTTTTTATTAAAGCTTTCAACTAGGCTGTCTCATTCTGAAGAACTTCAATTAATATGTCTAAAACCACGGTATTTTTAAGATGAAACTTGTGGAATATGAAAGCTTTTGGAACAGAGACTCAGAAAATTGTATTTCTACTCAAAAGCATTAAACTAAACTAATTATACGTTTCAAGGAAAATTAGTTTTCCTAAAAGGAATAATAATCAAAAAAACCATCCATCAATACTGATGCATTATCCTGGTATTTGACAAGTATTGGTCAATGAAATCTTTTAGGATATGATATTTTCATCTCCAGAAATTACACTTACTACTTCTTTGTCTCACAACAATTAATAGTAGTAAGTGATAAACTGAGACATGGCATGTTCTTCTTTAGTTTGTTTTAGCTGTATGTATATAGTTTAAAGTATAAGCAGCATTACTTACTGCTATGTATTAACTCAACGTATACTTTCCGTGTGGTTCAAGACTTTGAAGTGTGAACACAGAAAAATGGTGGAGTCACTAGCTCCAGTAATACATGTGGTTTATGAAGTCACTTGTCATTTGTAGCATTTGGAAGACTCATTCAGATTTGAATACTCAGTAATAACGAACATCCTAGCAGCTATTCTCCAGCCTAGTTCAAAAGTTACCTGTACCAGGACATATGCATAAAGAAACAAACCTAACGGTAGTTCATGTTACTGTTGCAATGAAGCTATACCCAGGCTCTTCATTGCTTTACTGGAAAGAATAGAAACTTCACTGTGCTTATCTTTGCATATAAACAGTTATTTTAACGTCATATTCACTAAGCTGCTGAACAACAAAGTTCTTTTTTTATTTCGCAGGTTTTGTTGAAGAAGCAAACAAAATAAAGGGTGCCTGATTAGTCACCTTTTGCAGTTTGCAAGACATAGTCAAGCTCACTTGCGAAACTCTGTGATTTCCATGCAGCAGCTGGAGCATACTGGGGCTCCAAAGCATTTCTAAGATATCAGAATCTATTCTCCAATTTTTTCCCAAGTACAAATTAGGAAATAATTTTCGGATTAGGAAATAATCATCGGATAAGTAAAATAATTTGGGGAGGCCATACGTCAATCCACCGTAGGCAATTTAAGTCAACTGGATAAATTGACGCGAAAATAAATTCTTCTTGATAAAGAAGTCAATGACAATCTGTTTTAGAACATGAAAATAATATTCTAGATCATCAAATGAGACTGACACTTAAACAACTAATGTCTCTAAATTAAATTATTCCAATCAATGGACTGCTTCTACGTGAAAAGAAGCATCAGCTTATAGCCTGAATACTCAAATTGTTCTTTCCAACAGGTGAGCTATTTTTAAAAAGAGCAAGTGGAAAAGTTATTTCCAGCAGCATGAAAGAGCATTTTGCACTTATCATTAGTTGGTTTTTCCCCTGTATTCTCTCTACTTCTGCTTTTAAGGTTGAGTCACAGTTGTCACTTTGGTATTCTTGATGAAAAAATCTATTAAGAATGGTTTTTCATGGGCAATATAATAAGCATCCCTTTAGTTTGACTCGCGGGTTGTCAAAGCGCACTTCATTTGCTCAATTATAAGCTCACAGTATATGTTTTCAAAAGGAGAATGGGAAAAAAAGTAAAAGTAAAATTAAGTTCTAACTATGTTTGAACGTGAGGATGAGTTTGAATCAGTAACCGCGATATCTGAAACATTACATTATTTTCTATTGTTTTCTAATATATCCTAGATGTATAGAATCACTTTTTAGGTTAGATGCAACACTGAACTCCTAATGCAGTCTCAGAGGCCCAGCCATTTCAAACTGATAGAATATAGTTCTGTCTGATTTAGAAAGAAATTCTGTTCCCTAACTGTGTTAGGGGTGGAGAAGCTTCACTTAAATGGGTTGCATTAAAAATTCTTCCCTTTATCAATTTCTACTGATTGGCTCCACAGCAACTTCCTCTGAAGTAATTATGAAATTATAAATATTTATAGGATGACCCTAGGAAGAAGCTACTGTTACCTCAGCACTTACCAACAGCTGAACTGTTATTCAAGCCCTGAAAGGAAGAGTCCTGCAATTTATCCGCATCACCTGCTTGGTCTGCTGTCCAGGATTACACAGAGGCCTTCAGGCAAACCATTGCAAAGTTCACATGCGCCCGTAAGAACAGTTTTGCTTTATACAAAGTTCCCATATGAGAAACTTACTCCTTCCCTTGCACTAAGATCATAGCTATTGAGTCTGTGCAATACAAATTCTTACTTTTTCACTTGACTTGATCTGTCAGTCTTCCAGTTTGCATAACAGAATCTGTCACAGAGCTTTGGCTCATTACCTTATACAAGAAATATTTGCCCCATCCTGTCCCCCCCAGCAAAGACAAATGTGTTTGAAAAGAAAAGGCACAGTTTTAAGCTAATGGTAAGCCATCTGTAGAGTCACAGGCAACACAGGCTGGCTCTTCTAAATTATTAGGCCTAGTGAAGTAAAAAGATACGGGAGAATGACCAAGTAAGCCATTTTACTATGGAGGCTCTTTGAGGTGTTACAGTAGACAACACAGGCAATTATCCCATGGGTTCTTTGGGGAATGACAACAGTATATTTCTTAATAAACTTGTATCCTTAAGACAGAACTGCCATTGTTTGGCTCCATCTACCACTTTGAGATTGATATACAAAGGAAATTTTGTGATTCTGAAAGCCTCAGCCAGGGTGGACCTTTCTACTTTCATATCCCTAGAGGAGTTTAGGGAGTCTCTTCTCCCTTGCAGCTTTTAAAAGGATTTCAATTTAACTTTTGTCAGCACCAACAAAATCACAGACATTCACAAGCAAGATCAAGGCACAACAGGGAACCACTTTAACTTAACTTCAAGTCACCCTTTTGCAGCAAATTCTTCGAAGCTTAACACTAAAAATTTTCATCCTTTTGTGAGCTTAAGTCACACCAGGAAAATTTAATATAGCTTTTGTCTGAAAAACTATACAGGCATTCATCTTACATACATACCATACACGAAGTCTGAATCCATACCACTGAGTCAACAGGAGTTTTGCCTGAATGAACGTAGAATCAGACCCACCTCTTGTTCTAATTTTTATAGCAGTAAGACTGGCTTATGTGTATGAAATCTAGCTAAAAGGACACATACTCCAGACTCTAAATTCCTAGAACACTTAACAATTATTAAACAGTAACAGTATTAAAATAATCAGCATTACTGCAATGGAATTAGCCTCTTAAAGGAAGAAAAACAACCTTCTGTTGTGCCTTAATCACGTGGAAAGTTACCTTTAAAAACAGAAGTCTTGCTTCATTCCTGAAAATTTCCCCAGATCTGAACCATTTCAGACTGTGAGGAACCAAAGTTTCAGCAGTTCAACTAACAGTGATCACTAGGAGAGACTGTCATGTAAAAAAGTGGTCAAAATTGTATCTTGCCTCCACGGGAAATTATTCCAACAATAAATTGTTACTTAAGTCCACCTCAGTATGATGAATAACATGAAGAATGAATATGTTATGATTTAAGAAAATAACTTATATCCATTGTTAATTTTGCAGCTATTGTACCTGAATGGGGACTGACGCATCCTTTCAGCCCTGTAACCATCCTTTCAAAGACATGATGATAATTGTGATTAGCGTCACAGGGAGCTCAGAACAGTCATACTCGTTAGCGTGTCCCTTTTCCTCTTTAGAGGCTTTTTGGGGGAGAGCCCACTAGAAAAGCAGGCAATGAGTTTTTGTGGGAAACTGTCAGATCTTTGTCTTGTTCCTCACTTCATTTGCTACTGTGGAAGGAGGAGGAAAAAATGAAAAGCGTTATCAGCAGAATGTCTCATGCCATCTAGGAATTACGGGGGCAATTGGATGGGCTCCAGATATCCGAGTAATGTCACAGATATACCTGTTGTTGTTTAAAATCATCTTAAGTCTCAGTGGAAACAGTGTACCAGTTCCCTACTGAGTAAGCTCATAAACTATTTTTAATTTTCTGAAAGTGAAACAAAGAATGAAGACAGCTACACTTACAATGCATAAAATCAATAGATTATTTATTTTATTTTCTTAACATAAATTTATGAACCTATCATAAAAATTGATTACTTTATTTAAAAAATTTTCTGCTCTGGGTCATCCAGACATGGAATGGAATCTGTTTGCTGGTGGCACAATTCATAGAGCTCATCCAAGATTTACTCATTAGATGGACTTGAAATTGGAGGGTTTAACGTATCCATAGTATCTAAGTCCATTTCATACTTGATAGAAAAGAAGTGCATCCTCAGATATTTAGACCTTGCAGTGTATCTATCTGTATCAGCATAACAAGTAAAGGTCTATTGAATGAACAAACTGATTTGTGTATTTCACTCCGCATGCATTTGTTATGCTTTTAATTTGTAAGAGATTATTCATAAAGTCATTACTCACTTTTTATTTCTTCATCATGCAAAGAAAAACTGGAGCTAATATCAGAATAGAAGTTCATTGCATGTAACAGAATAATGATTGCAGCACGATTATATCAAGAGAATCGTTTCTCATTTTGTGTTTGATTGAACAGTGATGGAAGAATAAAATCTTCAGTAATCCACAGAAGCCTTCATTCAGTCTCAAACACAGCATAGCTCCCCTGCTAAACGTTAAAATGTTTATGCTTTGACACATAATCTGCATTCATACAAAGTATTCTATGTAGTCAAGAAATTTCCATTTTTAAATGCTTGTAGGAGGGGTATATGCGAAAGTCTTTAAATACCATTATGGGAGTACTTAAAACACAAATCATCCTTACTTTGTATTCAAATACTCAAATTCTTTGTGTTCTAAGTATTCCCTGTTCTATACAAACAGCAGCATAGGCTTCTTCGAGGTCAGCTCCTTAAACTGATGACAATTAACGCTGACTATTTTAGAAAAAGTAAAGTGACTGAACAAGCTTCAAGGATAAGGCTACACTGTAGGTAGCGGAAGCGTTTTCTGGCTCCAAATGACTGATGGAGCTACTTTTTTTTTCACATGGGAAGCAAAAACCAGGAGTACACTGTGCACATGCCTTTATTTTCACACAAAGGCAGTTCAGGTATTTGACCCAGAAGGAATGTGTGTATGGTGAAAGCATGAAAGCTATGAGGCAATTTGCAGAGTTCAGCTGACCCACAGCATAGTTGGGACCTACACGCATCATGATGACAATGTTCAGCCTGAAGTCAATAAATTCAACCAAATTTATACCCACATCGTAGGACTAGATAACTTCAATAGAGGCTCTCTGACTGATGAGTAGAGAACAGACATTCATTTCCTTCAATTTTCAGGTCATCAAAAATCAAGACCTGAACAGCTATCACCTAACTTATTTATATATACTATTAGGAGAGATATAACTGTTATGTTAATTTTCTTTCATTTCAAATTGTTTGCCACACTACCAATCAATCAGCATTGTTCATCTGCTCTTCCCTTTATAATAGAGGCCTAACCATATAAAAAAGTAAAGTTGGGGAGAACAATACGTTTAGAACTAATGTCAGGAATTACTTGCAAAAATTACTTGTATAAAAAAAACAAGGGAGGAGGAAAGGAATAAAGGAGCTTTCTAAACAATGAGGTGACTACTTTGTTAAGATTATCAGGTAACCACAGTTCATTGCTTTGCTGGATAAAACAAATTAACTAATAATATTGGTGCCACCAGAATGAATTAATTTTTAAATATTAAGACTTTCATAATCCTAATACAACACTTATTAATGCAGGTTGCTCTGCCTGAGGGCTGAAACTATTTTATTCTTGGTTCCCATGATGAGTGCCATACAGTGTTTGATGCTTGCTGACTGAACTCATTCTGTCAGCAGAACAGTTGATATTTCACACTAGAATGCTAACTGTACTTCAAGGACAAGTCATCTGATCAAAGGGTACCACAAATCTTCACAGAGGTTGACAGATGGGAAATGGTAAAGTGTTATTTATGTGAATGACCATTATGAATTTAAGATGCTCTTCTAAGCCATTTCACCATTACTCATTCACCTTTTAAATAACCCCCAATTCTTGGCATTGCAATTATCATTCAACTGCATAATATTATAGCTGAGTAGTCTGTTTATGTGACAACAGCATAAGCTACTGTACACACACAGACACACGCGTACAAATGTGTTTGGAAGCAATTTTTTTGCTTTATATTTAGATGTTATAAATACTCAGTGATCCAAGAGAGAAAAAGTGACCTGACAGTTAAAAAAAACCAAAAACCATGAGGCGGTTCAAATACCAAACCCATTCCATCTTCCCTGATTAAACAATTCTGATTCGGCATGAAGGAACGTACTCAGAAATGACCAATACTCTTCTTTTAATGAACTTTATAACACTTCAGAAGATCACTATCTGACTCAAATGATGCAGGTTCATGGTCTCCAAGACAAGGCATTTAGGAAGGTAAATGTTGATGAATGAAGGAAAGAGAGAAATGAGATAGAACTGTCAAAGAGGAAAATAAATCCTTCACCAAGACCTGTTCTGTGGATCCAAAGCTTGTGTCCTTGGGATAGAACAAGACACTGGTCAAGAAAATTATGACTGCTATGTGTCCTCCAGATAAACAAACACCCTCTTTACTAAAACTGCTTGAGCAGTGAATCCAAACTTGATATACTGTGCACAAAATCTTGGTCTCGTTAATATCCCAGATATCCTCTGAAAACCAAAGCAGCGATACCTTAGCCAAAAAGGAATGCATCACCTTTCATACATCTGGAAGCTCAGTAAGTATTCTCAATATAACCACATCATTTCTCTGAATGAAGGTGGCAAAGATGCAACACAACAATTCTTTTCCACCTAGTTTCCCTATTTATAAAGGGAGACTATTCAGTGGCTGCAGAACATGAGACGCTGTCAAGGATCCATGAATTCTGTTGTCTTGAAGAAAAATTCTAATATTTCCTTCACACAATCCTTACGGACGCAGAAGTAGCAGAATGTCTACTGTTTAAGGAGGCATCAGCATTTTCCCACCAGCTCTCTATCATCCTAATCCCTCACCTGGCTTTTAGAAAAAGGTGGGTGAAAACCTTTTTTTATATTTAAAAAAAAAAAATAGAATAAGTTAATTTATGTTTGTCTTAACATTATTCCTAGAAACCTTCCATGACTCTAAGATCAAATTTACAACCTGATCCCTAATCACCTTCTTTACAAACTCAAGGATGTTTTACCTTTACTCTAACATCTAGTACCATCTCAAACTTCCAGAATATACTACTCCAAGAACAGATATGAACTAGACATGTAAATTTGAAGTTAAAAGGATTTATATCCGTTTCTTGAAAATGAATAAAAGATGTCTAAAGCCTTTTTGCATCTTGGAAATCTCAACTCCAAACTAAAGCCTTTGTACAAGCTTTGTACACCCCAAAACCAGAAGGCATCTGGGAAAGTCACACACAGGGTTTCCTGACTGCAAGGCAGTCACTTGTAAGGTATCAACACCACTCAACCTGTATCAGTTTGATCTTTTGCTCCCCCAGTTGTCCTATATCACACTTTTCTCAGTCGCTGTCATCAAATCGCACCAAGCATCATCTGGATGATTTCCAGGTCAGTGAGTTACTCAACAGCATGTACTGCACAACAGCTACCACAAGGAAAACCAGCAACAAATACTGCATACTGGCAAACAGTAAACCTAGATACAACTTCATGAACAGTAACAAGTCTGAACTGTCACGTACAGCTTGGAGAGATGATGTAACACTGGATACCTGGAAAAGGAGCAGTCAATCCCCACAAATCCACTTCTCCCTTACACATTATGCCACAGATTTCCTACCAGGGTGATTTGCAAGTATTTACAATGTCTTTTGAATTGATTCAGCTATACATATTAAACATGCATGTGAATTGGTAATATTCTTTTATTAAGAGGAAAAATCACAATACGTGAAACACGTCTGAGAAAAAAAAAACCCACCAGAATTGTAGTAAATGAGTTCAAGAAAATGGGCATGACAAGTCAGGTGTAATACTGTACAGCTACATTTCTCTGTTAAGTATTTTTCTTAGTCATCGTTTCTTTACAATATTGAAATGTGTGTTTAAATCACTCAGTGTTATGTGAGGCAAACATCATAAACACCTGAAAAGTCAGAGATTCCAAATGACTTTTATAAAAACTAAGTAAAAAGAAGTAATGGCTTAGAGATCATGACACAAGTTTTTGTGTGCATAACACCATCCCAGCAGAATTTCCATGATTTAAAAACAGATCAATAGTTACAAAAGTGGAGAGGGTTTAAGAACTTCTGCCAAGAATGTCATTAACTAAAACATTCAATATAGCAGTGACAAAAATATTTTCTATTCATTTTTTACCTCTTGAAGTAGACCCTTCCAGTTAACTGAAATGAAGGAACAGAGTTATTTTTAACTATAACGGAATATACAACAAGCTTGACCTATAATAACACGTGTACCAGTGTAAAGTAGCAATTTAAATTATGCATTTGTCATACAAATAATGTGCTCAAATCCAGAGAAATTACGAAGATTATTCTTTTGATTTCTGACCCAAATCTTCTTAATGTCACTGGAAGGATTATTAGCATTCTTAATGACAGTTGGATCAGACTGGCAGAGGCTAACAAAGAAAATACCCTGCCATACGTGGCTTGTTTCAGAGACCACATCTTTGGCTTGGTAACACTCCAATCCCACAGCAGCTGGCCAGTGGCCCCTTGATTTATAAACCTTGATTTTCCTCTCATCAGAGGAAGACTATATATCAGAATATGACTGAGATCACGAAGAAGTCACAGCAAAATTGCAGCAACTCCAGATGAAATTTCTAAGTGATCCCACTGGATTAATATCTCTGCCACGATTCCACAAATAAATATCCATGAGAAATCAGCAGGAGATTTGTTTGCACTGACTCTTCAAAATTAAGAACTTTAAAACATAATCCAACCTGAAGAGACAAATGCCTTTCTTCAAACAACTCTGGGACTGTACTGATGTAAGTGAATGTGAGAACAATAATCAATCCTTCAGCTTTCACACCATTTAGATTTTCTCCAATATTGGAGAAATATAACTCATTTCCATCTACAAAACCCTGCAAGTGATAAAGAACCTGTGTATTTCAGAATAGCTGTGAGGACGTTTGAGATAACGGCATCCCATTGACTGGTCTATCAACATTAAGCAAGTTTCTAGTTCGTAACAGGACCAAACAGAAGCTGAATCAAGTTACAGACAGACACAAACCAGCTGACAAGCCATTGCAATAAAACACATCTACCTGACTGAACTGAGCTTTGATTGGACCATTTTGCCTTTGAATATTTCATTTTTTAATCTTATAAGAGGAAAATATTAGAAATTATCAATATGAGGCATATTTTGTAATAGAGAAAAGCACATCGAGTACAAAAAATTTTGAGCTGATCCAAATATAAAGGAGTAATATCTTTAGACTTTGAGCAGGAAGAATGAAGAATGTGTTCACATATCAAAATCAAGGGGGAAAAAAGAACAAGGGGAACAGCTCAGACACCGAGGCTATGGAGTAGAATTAGTGGGAAAAGGAATCGCTATGGAAAAGCTGCAGCTTAGCCTCAAAGTCTGCCAGTTGCTAACTATCGTATCAGATCCCTGTGCCAGATTTGCATAGATATAAACAACTGCTGATTAATTTCCATTTCTGAATACATTATAAGCCAGGCAGGTTGAGAAGGGTACCTTTTAAGTTCACCTTACAAATAAGGAACCATGTTTTTGTCCCCTTCTCACATCTTCCTTTTCATCTGTGTTATTTCTCATGTTTCTGTAGTTATTTTCATCTTTCTCCCATTATAGCTGTTTAATGCTAATGAGTTAACACTTGATCCAACCCCAGGTAAGGCAGTGTGCTTTCTTTTGTCTGAATGTCAAATACCTGGACTCATGGTAACACACGGCCCAGGTAACTACGAAAAGACACTTAATTCTTTGATAGTAAAGGCGACTTACATTTTAACTACTTGTCACCCTAGAAAAGCTCTATAAGCAAGGAGAAAGGAAGGTTACAGAATCCAGGAGAAAATTCTGTTCTTCTGGAATGACTGAGCTAGGTAGGAAGGAAAGGCTATAAATACTGAATGGAACAGAATCACTACCCGGACTCACAGGCAGACCAGTGCATGCCTTTCTGTGTGGCATAACTTTCTGCCACACAAGTCAGTTGAGGTCAATGGAAAAAAAAATCTTACTGAATTTGCTAGCATTCAGAGAAAGCTGTAAATCTGGAAGCAACCACAGTGTAACTACTTGTATTTATTACATGACAGGTTCATGGGGGATGTGCATGTATTATGTTGAACACCTGACAACTAAGTGGTCAAATCGGCACATTGCACAGAGTCTGAGCCAACTCACTCTGAAACCAATGGTCCAACTCACACTCCCTTTGGAGCTGAGGGACTCAGAATAAGACTTTTTTTTGGCCCCTGAAATGGTCTTGTAACTCACAGGGATGGGCATTCTTCTGAGCAGGAGTGGAACAGCCTGATGTGAAACTGAATTCACAAAACTCACTTATGGTAAAAGCTCAAAGAGGATTTAAGTCCATGAAAAAATCCTGACCTGTTCTTGATTCATGGTATTAGCTTTCTTGATCACTGACTTCTTAAAGTCTGTTATTTCAATTAGAGTTGTATAAAATACTTATCTTCAGTCTGAACCACATTCAAAAGTAGAATTGTTTCCAACTTGAACTGACTTTCTGAATTAATAGTGAACTGCTTGATATACTTTTAATGTCTGCAGACTATTCACTCACACTGAAGAGGAACAGTCTTGGTCGACTGGCTTATCTTGAAATGTTCTGAACCTGCCATGCATTTAGAGTTCAAATTAAGGTCATTTAAGAAGCTTAGTTGCTACTTTGCCCCCCACTTGGTTAACTCTACTTCTGGAGACAGGAAACTGAGTTTAATTGTCTGAGTCCCTAGGTATTTCACGTACTGGTATACCCAATGATGCTTAAAAGGAGAGTGTATCATTCTTCATTTGTAACATATGTGTATATTGCTATCTATCAGGTCAAAGCACCAAACTCAGGCAAAATAGGTTTGTGCTGTAGCGCTGAGTGCAGTGAACAGAGAGGACTGTTCTTTCAGTCTCCAGCATGCAGAGATATTAAGAAACTGACAATCTACTTTCTGAATTGTTTTAGCTTTTCCCCCCTAGTGTGAGTCATGAAGAGGCCACTTTTTTTAATAGCATGCAAAGGAGCAAGAAGTGTCATCCACAGCAGCCAGCAGAGACTGCCAGAAATACAAACCAGGGTTCACAAAAAGCTCTTTACCAGAAGTGCTTCATTTCAAAGGTATGACATTAAGACTAGAAACCCTGAGGAGGCAAATCAGCACCAAGCGTGCTCTACAGTGCACAACTACATTCCACTGGCCCCAAGAATCTCACCTGTTCCCCAGCTGCTTGGGGTCATCATTCTGGCTGATACTAACTAAGGAGTGTAAGTCTTACACTAAGGAGTGTAAGTCTGCAAATGTGTAGCCATTAATCATTATAGCTAGATCAAAATTTCTTTGGAACATAAGAACGTCACCTGTCTCTGGGTAAAATGGGTAAACCTTCCTTTCTTACGCCATATTAAAAGACTGTGCTGGAATAAAGTTGAAGAGAAAATGAGTTGTATAGATCCTTCAGGGCAATATGAGGCACAATAAACTGAGTCGAATGGAGCTGTCATTATGCGGGATACAACAGATATTAATACCATTATTTGTTTTGCAGCAGCATCAAGAGAAGAGAACACACCATAAAATACTCTTGAGACACCACAAAAAGACCCCACATAATTTCTGGTAGGTGCAGGCAACCAGGCAACTACTCTGGTACAAACTGAGAGAGAGAGATTACTGCAATTCATGCATTCAGCACGAGTTGCCCATGTCAGGCTAAAGCACGTAGTACCAGCACAGGAAAGGTGCAGGCAAGGATGGGGATGCTTAACACAGATTATTATGTTATCTGGGAAACCAGAGAGGTTTTTTCCTATTACCTTTATATTTTTTGACCATAAATGACAGAAAGACTTTACCCAGCAGACTCGTAACAGTTTTGACAGTAAAACAGGATGACTACATTAAATACCAAAGATAGACCAGAAAGCAGAAGAAATCTTACAGGGAAAAGTACTTCTCTATTACAGTTTTCTTCTTCCTTCATTAAAACAGCCACAAAAAATACCATTGCAGATGCAGAATAGACTTGCACTGGTAAATAGGAAGTAACAGTTACCCAGTTAAATCAGGAGTCTGGAATGTGACCATAATGCATAACTCTTGTTAGAAAATGAACATTTTGTGCAGTGAAATTTAGGTAATCAGTCCCTCAGGATCAAAGACAAGATCTCTAATTTGATCCCAGAGCAACACGCCAGTATGCCACCGTTCCTTCAGAGAGGAAAAAGACTGACTTGTTTAGTTCAGTGAAAGAGGGATAGGATCCTAAATATGTGGTGTTTATTTTGGACTTTCTGGTTGGACAGCAAGCAAATTAAATACAACTTTGTTATTATGACACTGACCTTAGCTCACTACTTATGGTCAAACCAAATGTTGTATTTAAATTTGATTAAGGTCATTCCTCTCTGATTCCAGGGTATATTAGTATCACTCTGACATAATGCAATGCTGAGAGTATACTTAGTACTGAAAAAAGAAAAAAAAAAGAGGACATAGCACAAAAAAGGGCTCATCAAGAAGANCTTTATCAGGATTTGGGTTTTGGTTTCTTCTCGGGTTTTTATTTTGCTGCTTGTTTTTCTTTTAGCAAGGAAACTAAGTGTACAGCAGATGCAATACTATTAAATTATGCTGACCTTAATTATTAACAGGTCCATTTTCTACATGTTTACGTTTTAACATAAACAGGACTGTGTTAAACTGTAGAACAGATTATTAACAAAAACTCCTGATTATTATTTGTATTTCAGGTGCTGTTCAGAAGGCATTTCTTCAACTTTCATCTTGGCGCTTCTCTTCATGTTATGCTTAGGACATGGCTCAATTTCTGAGGGTCAGACTCATTTTCTAGAGTAAGCAGTTTACAATCTTTTTCCCCACTGTTAGCGACTGAGAGGTATAATGGGAGACACAGCTTTGGCTTTTATTATTCATGCTTATTTGTCTTACATTAACATCCAAGATAAATATCAATACTTAGAAAGCCACTATATTAATGACTACACAGGAGCTGCACAGAAAGAAATCCATCCTTAAAGTGGAATTAAAAATCTAATCGCAGTTTGGATCTTCTTAACCTCTGCAGTGCCACTACCACCTTGCAGGCATGAAGTACAATCAGCAAGGCCCACATTAATCCGTTAAGTACCTCTTAAAGAAATTGTCACCTTTGCTAGATCTGTCTGGGACATTGTGGGATTGCTAAAAGCGCATTTAAAAGCAACAGCACTTTACTCTCTGTTCCATATCTGAAAAAGTCACTTAGGCCAGGTCATTTACTCTTTTGTTTGATGCACTTGAGACCAAAATATTTTTGTACATCACAACAGCTTCATTGCATTGACTTAGTTTCAAGATATATTTAAATCACTAAGTATCCACTATCTAAGCCTAATCCCTCATTTAACCTTCTGAAAAACTTTATTCCTAGCAAATAGATGAGATACACTATTTCACTTGCTTTCCTTTGTGTAAATGTAAGCCTACAATCAGCTCACATGAACAGGTACAGACCAGAAAGGCTTTCATTTTAAGAGTTGTTTTCTTACAAATCTTCAGAAGAAAGTTATCGTTTGTTGACAAGTTTTCCTGGACAGCTCAGGTTCTCGTAATACAGACCCATTCTGCCCCAAAAAATGCTTTGGAAAGAAACTGAAGTGAGGGTCAGATCCCCTCATTGGGTTACAGCCTAATTAGTTTTCCAGCTCTGCTAGTCTAGGGAAAATCCCACCTAACTCAGGGCGCAGTTCAGGAACTCACATGCCAGATACCCCAGGAATCCCCTCTCCTACTTGGTTCCCTGGCACAGGTTCTGGTGTCCTGGTTCAATGCAGTAACATGCATGGTGTCATGGTTTGGGCCAGACTGGCCACTAGTCACATATTTATACCATTCTATTCTTGGAAAGGACAAAAATTGTCTTTCTGAAGTTTATCTTGTGTCTGAATTACTGGTTGTATATTCTTTAAAGTTTATCATCCTTTCAGAAGCTTTTTCCTCTTGTATTTTTCATGCAGAATTTAAGAACTAGCTTGGAAAGATTATGCAAGAGCTGCCATTAAGATCACAATATGAAAATAAAGCAATTTGTTTCCTTGATTGATGGCCACAGTGCTCTCCCAAGATGTGACTAATGCAAGCTAAAGAGCAGTGAGGGGAGGTCATTAAGGCTTGTATTGATTTTCTCTGAATTCTGGATAATATATCAACAATCTTCACTACTTCCACTTGAAAATTTTAATTTAAATAACCAGAACCAAACAGTCAATCATTTGCTTCCCTTAGAGCTAAGGCCATTTTGCAATGATATTTCAGATGGAATAGAAACCCTAAAGCTGCTTTGTGTTATTAATGCTATCAGTAATATTAAGACAGTGATATTATAGCGCACGTAAATGAGCGAGTGATACACTACATGAAAGGTTTTTGAATGGTTCTGTTGCTGTCTGACAGATCAAGAAATTGGGTAGAGATAAATGCAATTCATCTTTTCATGAAGCAGCAAGATGCAGGAAACAATATATATGCATGTGAAAGAGAAGGAAGATGACAGGCAGGCTACATGTGTGTAGGCTTTGCTAAAATACTGCTGTGAAAACAAAGCAATGCTGCCTTTGCGTTACAACGGTGGTTCAGACTAGAAGAGCCTGAAAAGAACGACCATATTGCAGGGCCAAATTCACCCAAGCTTTATGAAAACTGAACTTCACTTTGCTGAGTACTGTACTTGCTTTTGAAAGCTACAACTTTCACATGAAGACAAAAAAAAAAAAGTCAGTGTTGTACCCATTTATAAGAGTGTCCTCCAAGACAAAAGTTCTAAAGCTAAGTTTAAGTGATACCTCTTTCTCTGTGTCATTTTCAAAGATGACATAGTCATTCTCTCCAGAAGGGGCCACATATCACAGAATCACAGGGTTGGAAGCGACCTCTGGAGATCATCTAGTCCAACCCCCTGCCAGAGCAGGGTCACCTTAAAGCAGGTTGCACAAGAATGCGTCCAGGATGATAAAATTAAACTAATTTATTTGTTACTCAGATCAATTGTCTAAGGATGTGCACATGCCCTTGACATTTATTTTGGTGTGGTAGTCTGCCATTTGCAAGATATGTGGAACTGCACATAATGCTCATGCTCAAGGATGGGTGCTCTTATTAGCCTCAAAGTA
>VYZM01010274.1:68078-155879 GCA_013398915.1 Dromas ardeola
CTTAAAATTATAGCTGTTTTCTTTATTGATTCATTCAAATCAACTTGAACAGGTTGCTGGAGGGTGTCCTACAGCAAAACAACCACTATCCTTTGAGGCACTGATGATGTCTTTCCTGTGACACTCCTCCCACAATTTGCACCGAATGCATCTTAACAGCATTCCTGACTTTCTGTCTCCTTCTTAGTAAGTCAACTACTAATTAATCAAATACTGATTTTAATTGGAAACATTTTCTCATTAGTTTGAAAGATGATTGAAAGAGCTTTAACTCACGCATACCTTCTGTTCTTCCAAATAAAACCGTGTGGCAAAACTCCCGTTTCAAAAAAAGTATCATATTAAACTCAAAGATATACTCATGTAGAAAGAAAAAAAAAAAACCTCAAGAAAGTATTTTTCTAATACCTCACCAAATTAACAGGAATGCAATAAACCCGCAAATTCAAGAGCATTCAAACATAAGAATTGCTTGCCAACTTTAATTCACCGTGTTTTGCTGGCTTTCCTCACAAGTTTAACGCAAGCACATGATCACTCTGACACCATTCACAAACATGCTAAGTGCAACACAACCTCAGGGTTATTACATGATGCTACTAGATGCTGAGCATCCAAAAAAATCCCTGCATGAAGTGGATTAGTCTGATGCTTATTGAATGTCTAGTCTTTGTTTCATTTTTAAGCAGAAGTTTAAGAAAATTTGTTATCCAGCTCCCTGACCTCTAATGTAGGCTCTTGCTAGCACAGTTAGAGCTGATTGTCATTGCACCTGAAGCATCTGTAAAGCATTTAAAGACTGGCAGTGAAAATTACAATAATTCCCCCTCCCTGCAAAGAAAAAGCATTAAAAACAGTCTGTAGGGAAGAAAATTTCAGGTTTCCTTGTAATAAACAAGCAAAATCCAAACGACAACAACAAGTCAGCTTCAGAAAATATTGAACTAGGTTGCTGAGGCCAAAAGACAAGACCCATGTTTCAATCATTATTAAAATCAGACCAATTTGTTTAGATACTGAGTAGTCATCATCTCTTCCCTTTTCCTTTCCCTTCCTGCAGTACCAGACAAAACCTACAAGATCTCAAGACTGCTGAGTATCATCCCACATTTTAAAGTGATGGTTTACAAAACACCTACAAATGCTGAGCAGAGCAGATTCCTCCTGACCTCCCATGAGAGTTGTGTCCTTTAAGTTTTAGGGCCTACATGTGTTGAACTTCAACATCTAACAATACTACCCCGTGATCTACGTAGATGTTGAATATCAATTGTAAGCAGCTACTCTTAAAAAAAAAATATTTCCAGCCTGAAAACTTATTCAAAGGATTGTTTTAGTGCAAACTTTCAAGGCTCTCATAAAGCCTTTTGAACCTATGCAGATCATCAGCGTAATTGAAAGAGCTAATTGAAGTGCTGATATATGAGGATATGGCTTTTGTAGAACAGATGTTAAGAGCTTTATTTTATAATATGTTTACTTTACTAAACAGCACTGAGTTTGTCTTAAAACTGAGTTTTCTTTTTGTGCTCCAGAGAGCAGAACCTATTTGTTGAACATGTCCCAGTTCTTAAAACCTATATCCTTCAGTAACTGAAAGATAAAGACATCTGGAATAATGAGCATGGTTAGACTACAATAAATACAACAAGGTGGTGTTGTTTTGGGTTTTGTTTTGTCCCCCCTCAGTGGTCGTAAGTCAAAATTTTTTCCAGCACTTGGA
The DNA here is from genome assembly GCA_013398915.1 of Dromas ardeola. Classification (NCBI taxonomy): domain Eukaryota; kingdom Metazoa; phylum Chordata; class Aves; order Charadriiformes; family Dromadidae; genus Dromas; species Dromas ardeola. Next base: position 69,802 of record VYZM01010274.1, read on the forward strand.
ATATTCAGGCATAATAGAACAATGACAACAACATTTTGAGAGCAAACTGAACACTACGGATTAAAATAGGAAGCTACAAAAGCTTTCAACACTACAATCTTACCTTCAAATTAGGTCTTAGAACTACATCATTCTTCTGATTACGGGATTCAAGTTAAAGGCCATAAAAAAAAAAAATCTTTATTATCTTCTCTGCATGGCTGGCTGTTTTCTAATCAAGCATGCTGACTGCAGCATAAAGCCACACTTCTTTATTAAAATGTCAAATGCTATTCTTTCCTAAATTTCCCTGAACACCAAAGGTTTCAGAAAAATACCTGACCATCAGATGGATTTCCAACCATTAAGTAAGTAAATTGATAGAGTAAAACAGAGAGATGGAGAAGGTTACTGTGCTGCATTGCAGTTTTATTTTCCTTTTTTAAAACCACTGATTATTCAATGGTGATAATATAGCATCCACAGACAATAAGGCACCAATCCCATAGAATACACATTTATTCAAATAATTAAGTTACCTGAACGAAAGGCAGTATTATTATTAAAATGAGGCAATACAGTTATATAGCTCCATAACTTTGTGTAGTACTTTGCCAAGCCTAAAACAGAACAGACACCTATTCCACAATCTAAATGCAGTAATGAAACATGATGAAATTCAAAATAAGAGAGAGAGGTGAAAATAAAAATTCTCAATAAAAAGACAAATAAAAGGACTGAGTAAAATCACAATTTCATCAACATTCATATAAAAACCTCCTCGCACAGTAAGTGAGGCCAGGATGTTTGCTTTCATAAACTGCAAAGAGAGGTTTGTTGTTGTTTGTTTGATTTTAAAACGCATTTTCCTGACCTAATACAAGAGTGAAGATGTGACCATGCAGGAAAGATCCAGCAGAAGGAACTGTATACTACAGAGTACCTTGACTATACTGGCTATGGTGTGGATAATGAATCCTTTCCATGCAATGAGGAAAGATCTGTCACTCAAATCAAACTGCAAAGCTATCCCCATGACATGAGAGGAATGTGGAGAAGACCACAGAGAAAGGAGAAGCTATGCAGATTCTTTTTAATTGCCATGTAAACGCACAGAGGTACAGGAAATAGGAAAAGAATGTGGTTTTTTACCTAAATTCTGTCAATTTTCTCCAGAAAATTCATTCCTATTTCAGAAGGTATATATCACTCTGTATCACAACAGTGCTTTCGGGATAAGCATGTGCATCCACTGTAGCTGGACCACGAGGCCTTTGCATCAGCTGGGGCTGTAACAGCAAATATCATGGGACATAGGTAAGGAATCTGCCCCATAAATTTGAGTGAAGGGTGAACCAGATTTCTCCACTGACCTTTTCTGCCAAAACTTTACACATGAAGACCAATAAAATGTCTACTTGAAGGCACTCCATTTTTTTAAGGAATGTAGAAATCTTCTGTTGAAAGAACCCAACTCCTATCAACCAAAAGCTAATACAATAGAAAACTGCCCAATCAGTTAGAATTTAATTTTCCTTTCCTACAAATGCCAGTATTCTCAGTGCTCACTAATTAAAATAGAGAAAAAAAAAAAAGAAAAAAAAAGAAAAATCCACATGTATCAGAAGTTTCTTTTATTTTCAGAAGTCACCATAGAACAAAACAGATTCATTAACATTCATATTTTGCTTGACTAAAGTGATAAAGAACCATCTAGCTTGTCGATTTGGTGCACACCAACATTCTTCCTCTGACTACCCCAAACTAATTTATGCTAACTGAGAATGGAGCTCAATATATCTCATCATTATACTCTGTGCCATGCCATTCAAAGATAAATACACACATTTTTATCTCTGAGTAGGATAAATCTGGAATAAGCCTTCTGAAATTAATTGGGGTTACTGCAGTCTTACTCCGATGTCACTCAGATCTCTGGTCGAGAATAAATACCGAATATTTGCACAATAGTAAATAGACTCTACTGCAGGAAGGGATTCAGGTATTTGTGAATAACATGACAGTTCATCACCTGAGAGAGAGATTAAGCAATCACCACCTAAGAAGTGAGGCCATTTTTTGGCCATGTGCATATATACAGTTGTCCCTGCAGAGGGGTGACTGTTGGCCAAGTGTGAGTCTCCACAATTTTCACTGTGTTCCACCATAACAAGGCTGACTTTGAATCAACATCTCAGCCCTCCTAGAAAAGTAACAACTGAAGTTCTAGACCTCGAACTTAAGAAAGGGAAAAACTCAGTTATCCCAGTCTTAAACATTAGTTCACAGTGGGCTGCATTCTTCACTTCTACAGCACCACCAACCATGAAAGCTTTAAAATGCATAGACTTAAAACTAGTTTTGCAAGTCTTACCTATACTAAATAGCACATAATTCAGGGTACAGCTGAAGAAATTAGTTGAGCTATTCTCTGAAAGGAGAAAAGAAAAAAAAGAAAGGGAAAAAAGTCATTTAGTACGAATTAAATTAAACCAGAACAGCTGATTAAGAATATGGAAAGAAAGCTAATAATGCAGTATATATTCTGTGTAAATACTAGAGTAACTATTTCTCTCTTACTGTTCTATGTAGCTGACTATACATAGAATTCAATGAATAGTCCTGGCAGGAGGACTCTCTCTTGATATTTAGGGGATTTCACATGCATGACTTTATGAAAGCCTGCTCAGCAATATGCATGATACAGCACAGAAGGGCACAAACAACATGCAGTTGCGACCAGTACAGGTTCCATTGATGCTGATGGAATTTTGATTGTTCCCTTTTGTGAGGCTGACAATTTTAATAAAAAATATTAAATCCCCAAAGTGAATCTAACTTTATCATCCAATATAACTGACACTGCAGGAAGTGCAATATGCAGTTAGAAAGAAAATTAACTGTGTTCCATATAGCATATCAATCATGCACGAGCAGTATAACAACTTTGGATAATCACAAATGCTTTTCTCATTTAGCTAAAAATAAATATTGAAAACACAAGGTAATCATCCATACTGTGAAAAAAATATATTCTTTCCATCTTAAATCATACTGACACCCATCTAATTATCGAGATGCTCATGAGCAAGTCTCCCCACTAAGGGATGAAAGATAGAAGACTGCTACTTTACCCAAAAGACCAAGTCATTAGAGGAAGGATACTTCTTGACAGTTTCTCTATGTCTATGCAAAGCCTTTAATTTCTGCCTGATACAATCTTAACGCACAATCATTCTTCTGATACGCTAAACCTACCTATGCACACTAGCACTTCTGCTTCCCCACTACGTAATCGCTTATATGTCCAAGAGACACACTGACTCCTATCAACCCCAGAGGGCCCTGTGCCCGCAGTGTTGACCCACTCAAAGACACGTATACCCCCGACACGCAACATCCCTCCCTTAACTGTACTGACACAGTAACACCAGGAACAAAGAGCATGGGAACATTATTTGCCATTTCTGAAGTTATCAATTATTGTGCCTCTGTAAATATAACAACTTCTGGCATTCACTTTCACATACTGAGACAACCAGAAAAGATGTTTTTTTCTGTCAGTTAGCATTGCTTGCATGTAATGAAAAACTAACCAGAAACAACGCACACCCATCAAAAGCCCCAACAATTACAATCTAGAGCCAGCACCACTGTATGTTGCAGAAAACCGACAGTTCCTTGGACAGAGGATTCATTGATTTAATGAATGTCTGAAGTATAAACGAAGAGTTCACCATAACATCTGATAAAAACAGCATAAGACTTTATAGTGAACTAAGATTAGAATTACAGGTTACTCTGGTTACAGCTATTGATGAATTTCAAAAGAAGCTGGAATTAGCTTGAATCATTTATTGAATGCATTAGCTAGAATATGAAAGAAAAAAGGCTTCACAATGAATTATCACTTGGGAAGGCAATTTTGATCTGAACTGCTGTTTCACAAAATGTAAACAATTTTTTAATTAGTTTTTTCAATTACTTCAGGTTGTCCTATTATTGATAGTACCCCAATTGTTATTTGCAAATAAGCAGAGGCTTTGCTAAATAAGTTAAAGAAGACTTTGTAATTGATTTTGGTATGATCTACTCTTCTTGATAAATCCTCTGGGAAATTAAGTTGGACAGATACTAACACAATTATTTGTATTAAACTCTCCCTAATCTACTACAGATAAGTTTACATTGATAAAATATATGGACCTGGAAGATTTCACAAAGCTGGGTTTCACCTAACCATTTCAAAATTCAATGAAATACTATTGAATGTACAAAATACTAATGAAACCTGCTGAAAGAACTTATTAATTATTAATACTTGAGCAATTATGAGAGAATTTAGCAACTGTACAGTTATAAGAGAAAAGACAGATGGGAATGGTGGCTCTCCTAGCACCCTGAGTACAAAAGTGGACATACAAGGAGACGGAAAAAAACTTTGTTCTTTTCTCTTTAGAACAGGCAGGATTGTGTCACTGTAAGAGGAAATAAGCCAGCAAAGAGAAACACTTTCGAGAAATTTTCCTACAGTATAAGAATAGATTAATAAAATATCAGAAAAACGTATTATCAGTTGGTCCTATATTCAGGACAATGCCTATCAGCATAACTAGATCAGTGCTGACTTCCTATACATATTAATGTTTTTCAGAAAGAAGAATCTTTTCTACACAATTGAGGGACTTACTTTGGAAGATAGTTACATGTACGATTTCCTGCTGCATTCTCAGGTCATCACACAACTGTGGAAATCATTGTCCTTAAACATCTGTATTGTTGTTCCTTTTGAGGGGTTGAACGTACCTGTCAAAATTACCTCTTTTCAAGGACAACATGCAGTAACTGCAGTGGAATATTACCAGTGAAGCCAGTTGACCCTGCCCTGCAGTACTCACTTTGTTTCTTGCAATTCCTAATAAAACTGTAGTAGCAGGAGATGAGAAAAATATTGACAAATCAAATTTAAAAGTCTAGAATACAGTGGATTTTGAACATTTACAGGAGGTAACCTCATGATCATGCAAACTATGTAATTAAGCATGCTACCTTAAAAAAAAAAAAAAGCAGTAATTTTATAATCACTAAACAAAATACTAGCAAACTTAAAGACTGAGAGAGTTTTCAATTACCTTTCCACTGAAGATCAAGGGCATTGTTTGCATACATATTCCTGTCTAACAAAGGCAGCATTTCAGGCTGTTGATAACAAACAATTACATCTTACAAACGGAATCTAGATGAAGCTGTAAAGCCTGTCTTTCAATATCACACACACTTTGTTAAAAAGGGTATAAAAATTAATCACTTCTCTAATTTATGGCTCCAGTGGCAATGAATACAAACTATTGTCACAAAACTCTTTAGACAGACCAACTGTTATTCTATATAACAGAATAGAATATACTTCTAGCACACATGGGGGAGAAGGGGAGAACTGTGAAAGTATTGTTAACTTAATCCTTTGTAATACATACTAAGGGACCGAACACCAACAGGGATAAATGAAAAAGATCTGCTTACTGCCATACTAATACAGTAATTTCAGCCAGTTCAGAATCTAGCACACACAGCAAAGATTATCACTCTTTTGAAATATGCAAGCTAAATATTTATCCAGATAACCAATGTCTTTTCTTCTCGAGCTAACTCATCTTCAGTTGCACACCTCCCTATGGTACGGGAGAGTTCCTGACAGAGAGATTTAATGATGGAGATGAAAGATTAAGTGAGACATTTAAAAAGACTAGAAGAATTGCATAGGAAAGTTTATATAATGTCAGTCTTCGGTGTGCCTTAAACTCAAACCACTCTGAGCATCAAGCTCTCTTAGCTTCACAAGCTATTTTAGCCATCATTCATGAGCTATCATTATAAATGACCCTCCTTGTCAAAAAGGTAAAAAATGGAACCACAGTGTTCTTTGTAGGTGGAAGTCCCACAACAAATGCAATCTGAAGATCAATCACTGACAATTGTAGCTCTTACTAAAAGTCAGCAATTTTACGAATAGCAACATTTTCTAAGCCCAGACCTAACAAGGCAAACATCTCCTGTCATGCAGTCTTGCAAACATCTGTTATCAATAATCATTTCCTCTACTGTTCCTATCCTCTTCCAAGAGGGGAAGAAACAACCATGGATTTACTTGTAATTGATGACAGATTTGGATACATTTGAATTTTCCTCCAGTTGTCAATAGCTCATTAAATGTAACTGCGTCACAATCTAGATATGAAAATGAAATATGTAAATTAATGCATTTTAATATTTAAGCATGCGTTAAAGGTCTTTGAGGTATCCAAAGGCCAAAAGCTTTCCAGAGTAACGACAAAGGTCAATGATTATCAGCCCAGTTTCCAGAACTGACATGTCACGTTTAACATTTATGTGCCAGAACCCACACAATGCTGAAGTTCCTTGAGAGTTCCATAAGAAGCCTGGGCTCATAACTTGTAGGCACAAGTCAAAGGCTCAGCAAGCGCTCCTTTTAAAGACCATTTAGCGATGGTGCTGCTTACGTTTAGGCCTATCCATAATCAGAAGGCCCACATATAATGCTTCCTTATGCCTCTTCAAGCCCATATTTCCCACTTTCCTAGATATCCTACAGTCAATGGGCTAAGTTGGATTGTTCTCCGTCCTTTCTTCTGAAGCAGGGCTGACATGAATTCAGTGTAAGATTCTGAGTTAGTGAAAATAAGGAAAAATGGCATCAGTTTGTAAGACAGCTACTAGGAGAGCTCTCTAAGAGGCATGTCCTGGGTCTCCGTTTCTGACTTCAGGAATTATCACATATTTCAATAATCAATGGTCCAAAGACTCTGTATGATAATATACAGTTGCTCTTCACATAAACACATCCACTTCAACAACCCTTTTCTACTGCTGCCCAGCCTTCTCTTTGTAGCTAGTCCTAGACTGCAGTTGTACATTTTACTCTGCATCTCTCTCCCTCGTTTAGTCCCTCCTGGCTTCATTATATTTACACATAAACCCTTCTTTTCCTCTCTGGATCCTCTGCTGGATCCCCTAAAAGACCCACTCTTCCCACTCAGATGGGGTGGATGAAAACTATCTCTATAGTTTTATAACAAATAAACAAACATACAGGAACAGAGGGTCAGGGCAGCCTGTACTTCCTAAAGGTAATCTAACTATCCAATAAACTAAAATTTAGTAGCCTAACAAATGCAAAACTCATCCCCTAAGTAGGAAATCAGTAAATAGACTCAAGCAGTACACTCTTAGAAGTGAGACAGACCCATTTGCACCTGGTTTGCATTTTGCAGTACACAGAAGATAAGACTTTATGTTCAGCAAGGGATGCAAGAGGTTATTTTCTTCCCACTGTAAATGCAATTTGTAAACAGCTAATGGACATGTCAGCAAGCTGCAGAACCAGGGTTGCTCCACAAGGGTGGACAGACCAAGAGCTGAGGCTGAACACAGCACTGCAGAAGCAGCAATCCTACTTACCAGGGTGCAGTGCCCACCATATTCAAGCAGGGCTAGGCTGCTGATAGTAACATGCTCTGGTAGCCATACAGCGATTGTCAGACAAGGCAAGGTAACAAACCAAATTCAAGATAAATTCCGAAATCCCGTTTGGCAAGTCAGAACAGCAGAAGACAGAGCAAACTACTAGACAGCTCAGGAAAGTAGTAGGAACCATGGCCACAGCCTAAATGTAGCTCCTGAAGAGGGAGAAGAGCAGAGGATGTGTGGGTGGTGGCCCAGGTGAAGCTGCTCCAGGAAATCATCAAGGCTTGTTGGTGTGCTCAGGGCCCTGGAAAAATGCTCTCCTGCAGAGAGCAGTTTCCTTCACTAGCAAATGGTGTCAGCTCCATCCTGACAGGCACCGAGAAGATGAGAAGAGGATGGGTTTTGCCTTGGAAAATGTGCCTGTTTCACGCACACACCCCTTGGTCCCATGGCAAACACATCAGGGACTCCTCAGGTCTCCTTGTATCCCAGGAGAAACAAGTGCTGCTGTTGAAGGCAGGCAGAGCTAAGAGCTGCCAGCGTCTTCTTAAGGATGCTTAGTATCAGGCAGGGTTTAAAAAGTGACACTGTTGATCTTGACTGCATATTCCCTATACACCTTTGCATTTTAAGGAAACTTTATTGATTCTTTAACAGAGTAATCTTCTTTTAAACTAGTGGGTTAAGATAGACCATCTTTCTAGACAAATAGCTTATACATACAAAATTATATGTTGACAACAATTCATCTTTCTTTTCCCCATCCAAAACATTCTTTGCCTGGTACCTGGTTGAAATAATCTAACCTATCACTTCTACGGAGCTAAAAAAGATTTATATCAGCTGAAATCTGCCTGTAGTCTGCGTTTTAGCTCCTAAAACAATTCAAAAAGCAATGCTTTACTGGAGGTTTTTCATCTTGAGACAGAACTTCTTTAAAAGAAAATAAAAACTGCCAAAAATAAAGGTTCTAACCAATACAATCTGGCTTGATAAATCTAGGCACAGAAAGAAATTTGCTAATATTGTGCACCGTAGCTAAGCGAACTAGGAGATGGGAGCAAAAGATTACTTTCCACTATATGTTTAATCTCCATTTCATTTTGTTCCTGGATGAAAAAAAAGGCCAAGAGAAGATAGTAAAAGTGGGGAAACTGGAACACATAATTTTGGTGGAAGAGTATAATAATTTTCATCTGAAATGTATCTATAGTAAAATGTAAGTTTTTAAAAGTTATTAGTTCCGCCTGCAATGCAATCTTGATACTATATGATTCATGTGTTCTGTTTTCTGAGCAAGCATGTTAAAAGTTATTAGATGAAAGAAAATGCAAATCATAGAACACTGTCAAGTATTTTCGTAATCAATTTTCAAAGAGCATCGAAAACTGTTATTTAGTCCTAGACCTTTACAATTTCCTAACAAATGTATCATTAATATGATTTTTTTAAATCTGCTTGTAATTATAAATACATAGTTCACTTGATTTGTGCCAATGAATCTACAAAAAGGTGAACAATTTTCAAAAAGAAATTTATATAAACAAGCTTTTAACCTACGGTTTTAAGGCTTCAGAATTTATAGGTACAGAATTGTAGACGCAGACGGTTTCAGGAGCAAATTCACATTCTTACGTATTTGAGAAAAAAAGTAAGTACTTAGCAGGTTTCCGAGACAATTCCCCGACCAAAAAAAAATCCACGATCAGGCTTCTACTTTCTTTTCACAGTGCCAGCGTACCAGAGATGTTCAACCTTGCTTGATTCACAAGAGGGTTTCATTGTCCCCTGTCCTCGGTGTACCCTAACAGTTAACTACGGAGCATCCCCAGAAAGGCTACCGTGTTAGGGACACCTGCCTAAATTACATAAATCTTTCTGTGTGCTGTATGAAGAGTGTACGTCTTGAGTTCTCCCTCTGCCCCAGAGACACCTACAGCTGACGACCAGAGTGCCCAGCGTTGTGGCAGCCACATCTGCTTTGGGAGCACTGCCTGGCATTGCGGTCACAGCCCTGGTATGGCGCGGCTCCCGAACTGGAGCCAGCGGCAAACGTTAAACACAGGTGGCCTGGGAGTTTCCAGTGCCTCCAAGTTTAAGTGGCAAATGCTGGAATTGCATCTAAATTTTGCCAGACCCTAATTGGCATCCAGATCCAATTTTTGTTAGCTAAGCTTACTTAGGGAATTAGCTATTATTATCCTATGATTACAACATGACAAGTTTATAATCTTATTTCTATATTTTAATATTTTGTCTTTATTTCTTCTATTTTTTTCAGTTGAAATTCTTTTAGCTGCACTTACTCCTACTGCAAAAAAAATTCACCAACTTTCATCAAAGCTGTAGCCTTTAAAGGCAACTTGATAGGTCACCAGAGCAGTATTATTATTATTTTCTGAAAAGAGAGAAAACTCTGCCCTCTAAAAGAAACAAAGAAGGAGAGGAAATTGTTTGAAATATTAAAATGTGTCTGCAGTGACTCATTTAAAAGACAATGGCAAGAGAGACCTTTACTGAAAGGATGATGAGAAAGCGACTTACCAGTCAGTACAAAGAGTGTTTATATGTGAAGACCTTCCCTTGTAGCTTTCTGGTTTCAAAAAACCCAAGCAGCAGTGGGAGGATGCGGGCAGAGGAAAGACACTAAGCTGTTGGAATTTAAGGTGTTAGCAGCACAACTGGCCGTGCCTCCAGCATGCCCTAGTGTGATCCAAAACGTGTTAACACTTGTTTTAAGTATTTTTCTTGTCATATGAGATGAGCTAAATACAGGTATATATATTGGTAACATGCATACACTCTACCGATAATCAACAATTTGTTAATTGCTGTGATCATCTGTTCATTCCATTTATCCTGAAACCATCAGCATCATACCGTAAATAACAGTTGGATTGCAGTTGTTTCTAGTCACGCTCTGCCTAGGTTTTACTCATTTATTTTGCTTTCAGACCCTTGTTTCGCTGAGTATTGTTGACAGGAAGCAGAATCTGATTGGGAAAGGATTTTAGCGGGTCTTGCATGTAATTTTGTGCAAACTGTATCGAACATAACAAAAGCTAAGAAACAAAGTCTGGGATTAAATGGAATAAATTTGGGGGGAATAGTTTTCATAATGGAAGAAATATAGAGGTCTTCAGCCTCAAATTGCTGTAGTGCTTCACTGATATAGTTACACTTTCAGTCTTTGTAAAGTAAGAAAATGCCATTTCTTCCACTTTATAGAGGAAGAATTGAAGCACTACATGGAAAAATTACTTGGAAGCATCAATATCGCTCTGACGTACTGACTTGAACCCTGACTCCCAAGATAAAGTAAACGATAGAAATAAAAATCACAGCTAATTTCCTTTCTGCTTCCCTTCTGCTTGTTGAGTAATTTCAAAGATTGCAGTCTGTTCCCAACAGACAAGAGTCCCCTTTCCTCTTAGTAATATTCCTTTGTCTTTTTTCTCAAGGCAGACGAGATGTGGCAGCTGCACCAAAAACTTACTTACGAAGCTGGTCCACCAGGCCAGAAGTAATTAAAATCCTTGCGACATCACTACAGTAGAATAATAGAGCGGGTGAGTTCATAGAGGCATCATCTGCACACTTTCCATGACCATTAAATTCACCTCTCAAATAGAAAAGAAATTCAATGGGGTAAAATAGCCTCTATTGACTAACATTTTCATTACATAGCACCATACAGCTCAGAAAAGAATGGTCTGTTACTGCTGTTTTCTAATGGGCTTTTATTATCCCCAGGCATGCTGCAGTGTGAGAGTACTGCAGGTGATTAACGATTTTACCTGCTGCAAAAGAGCAATTGGAGAAATGTCCATTCCGTTTATTATCTCAGAAACACTACTAAAGTGCAACTACCCCAGTTCTTGTAGAGGAGGACACTTTGTAATCAATAATGAATAGACTCAGTCACCTTAAAAGCCATATAATCTGGAGTTTAAAAGTAACACCTTTGCCAAACTGAACGACTTTCCCCTGCTGGTGACTGAGTTACACAATCACTTCATCTTTCAGACCAAGATGTTTTGAAAACATCTTGTCATAGAAGGAACTATGCTTTCTATGCTGAAAAGAGACTACCCAGTCTAGGGATCAGTATGCCACACGCATTACAAATTGTGCTCCTTCTAGTCCTGCACTAACTCCAACTTTAGAGTCACACTGGTATTAAATTGGTTCTGCTGAGATGACATGGTTAACTCCTACATAATTCAGTGTATTTATTTGTGAGGCCAATCTTTTCTGCAGGTCTCAGTGAGGCCTGAATTCCTCTTTCATACCTGCCAGTGATTTTGTACCTGCAAAGTGAACTGCAACTGCCTAGCAGCTTCCACGCTGCCAGCAGCTTAATGCATGTCAAAGACAGAATTCTCATTTGTAATGAAGGAGAGAAAGAATAACTATAAACCCCAGAGCTCAGACATTATGGCACTCATCTAGCACATCAAAAGTACAGGTCCAAGCTATTAATTTAGAGCAGTAATTAAAATCTGAGCCTCCCATATGATGGATTCTAAGTATTTTAAGTGCCTGGTGCCTGGCTGTTCTCAGGTAGGTGGTCTTCTGTCTCATTTTCATTGTAGATATTGGTCATTTTGTGCATGTTTTTCTTTATCTCCTATTTTGACCAGACTTTCCATTCTGCATCTGTCCAAAGTTTGGGATCAGGAAAGATTCAGTTCAGGGGAATCGGCATTTTTCAAACAGAAAACCTCTAAACCTTTTACAGAACGTTCCCAGCTGACTCTAGTTGTGAACACTTACTAGCTTGAGGGCTTCCACCCTACTGAATTTCAAAGGTCTTTTGCGAGCAGCTGAGGTGTTGAAAACTTTCGGATAAAGGTTACAAGAACCCTCTATAATAAGAAGTGGCAGGCAGCCTAAGTATATGAATTGCTACTAGTTCCTCCAGCAAAAATTATCTAGGATAGCACTGTAATAATGATGGCATTACAGAATATGAATGTCTCTAATTCCCAGACAGGCTGTTGTCCTGTAACCTACGGATGTGCCTGGGATAATTTCCTCCTTCACTGGCGTTCATATCCCAGTGCCCCAGCAGCTACCCATGCCGCCCCAAGAATGGCAGAGAGGGCGTTCGGAAGAACCGCAGCTCCACTGACGACATGGCCTCCCTGCCCCAGCTGCAGTCTCACCATATATCACATGCTAATATCAGTAAAACTTGCGTAACCACTAAAGCATAACCTGATTAATTATCAATACCACACCTAACGGTTTTGTGGCAGCTTTTAGGTCACCATGACAATAATAGGAAAAAGGATATTGTATAGCCATATGCCAAGAACCCTGCAGCATCCACAATACTTTTACTAAGCGTGAGCCATCTTTCCTGTTTAAATTCACTTCCAGGGATTTAGATTTGAGCCAGGACACTTCTTTTCAACGAGGAGACAAAAGTCCTAAACCTGACTTTACTGACACCAATTTTAATCTGTGCAATTCCTCTGACTTCTGTGGAGCAATTTCCTGATGTGAATGGCATCAAAATTAGACAAAAGCTCTCTGAACAGACACGTCTGCTTCTCTCTTGTATCACTGCCACTCGTGCTGTCATGGCGCCTCAGGTCTTGCTGACACATTGCCTGAGCTTCCCCTTACAGCAACTCAGCTACAGAAGATACAGCAAAAGCCTGTTGCTTTGACATCACATTTCTTTTTCCCCTACTTTGTCCTTCTTTAATGGAATAATTTTTGTTTCCTTTTCCTGACATCACTTTTTCATTATTAAAAAATAAACATAAAAAAACCTGCAGAATGAATCTTCAAACTCTCCCTCCTCGTTTCACCACTCACAGATTGTTCAGAGCCATGTTCTCTTAAGCAGCAAGTGCTTATGCAAACCGAACCAGCACTCTACGTTTGCCTCCCTCTTTCCTCTCAGAGAGCTTTTAGTATATCCCCCATAATACTCCCTATTTCCTCCATTTTTCCATCTTATAAACAATGGATGAAACGAAGTTACCACCAAATAAAGGCAACATCTTCTGAGCCTCTGATAGCCTTGTCATTGATTTCTCAAACAATGGCTCATAAATTGCCCACTGGATCTCTCTCTTTTTAAATTCCTGGGTATCTCCTTGGTCCCTCCCCCAGGCTCAACCTTCCAGCTCTTTGGTCTGTGAAAACCCACAGGAGCAAATGGTAGTTAACCTGGATTTTCATCTCTCTGGGTCCTCAGGTGTTTCAGCGAAAGCACAGCAAGTTATCTTTGGCAAAAATTGACAAACCCACAATGTTCTCAGAGTACTTTTTCTGTATGTTTCTAAAATATTGTAATACAATGCTTTTGCTTTGCATCTTTGCTTGGTGAGAGAAACTATTTGTACAGTTTTTCCTTTCATCTCAACCAAAGAAAATCATGTGTCTGGTACCTGTCACATGTACGTGGCCGTACTGGCAGGAAACTTGCATAAAACAGTTGCTTGTTTTATCTAAATAATCCCATTACCTGCCAGCAAATAGTGTAAACAATGCAATGCACAGAAACAGGTATCGAATTGGATTTGAGTCAGTAAAGTAGGGAGGAAAACATTAAATTATATTTCAGAGGATGGGAAATGCTCCTAGCAAGTATAATTGACTTGAACTTTGTTCACATCAACACCAGGTTGCAGGGGCAGCTCATTCTGTTTCTCTGCAAACCCATCTAAGGATGGGATATTCACAGGAAAGCAGGTGGCTGAAGACAACCAGCAGAGATTAAGTATCTAATTTTAAGGCAATTTAAGCATAATGACATGAATCCTCCAGTTTCTAACTTTGTAGTTTGTGTTTCATCAAACACTTTAAATTGTGGCACTTTATAGGGAAGGAGAGGTAGGTTAGAAGTGTAATTTTTCTCTAAACCAGTAATAGGTACTCAATTGATCAAACGTTTAAGGAAAGCACTCAGTAGTTTTCCAGCCTTGTCCAAATCTGTCATACATTTGGCTTCTCAACCCACATCCTCACAAATCAGTCTTAAAGCTAAATGTGCTTTTTTTTCCCCCCACAGTCTTAGGAAGAAATAATTGCTCATTTCAAAGCATAGTGAGGCAAAGAGGTATCAGGAATCTGCAGGCACTTCAGCGTGAAAAAGGATGTCAAAAGAAGAGAACAGTGAAACAAGAGGATGAGAAAAGCATAAAGAACAAAGGAAAGAGAATGGGGAAGGGGAAAAAAAATGGAGGCCTTCAATAACTGCATAAAAATTGAGGAGGGCCATGAAGACTGGGAGGAAGTCAGCCTAGTGAAAGCTAGCCTGGAGACCTTGCGTCACTTCCTAAACTACTTAGTACCTTTTCTTGCACAGCATGTGTGTGGAACTGGGTTTTGCTCCAGACCAGCACTTAGTGGCAACAGATTTAAGACACAAGTCCGCACTGATACAGGAGACCCACACATATACGTTAGACAAATTGCGATGACAGGGGTGTACTTCTATTGAAGGATGTAGTATGTGACAGTGAAAGAATCCCCCTGGCCAAACAGCTTTCACTGAAGCTCTGCTAAAACATCTTTGTACTTCTGAAGGGTTCAACTTAAAAAAAAAAAGAGAGAAGTGATACACAGGCTGCAGGCAGCATCCGACATACAGTACTGTAAAACCAGAACTCAGTAAACAAAGATGGTTAGGTAGCTCATAATGTGCACCAAGTTTTTATTATATTGAAATTCTGAACATTACTATTAAGCTAAGTTACAATACAATGACTCTGTTACAGAGCAGAGAAAAAAAATTGCACTTCCCAAACAACCAACAATCTAAACGTGGGGCTGAGACAATGATAAGAGCAACATGTACTTAGCACATTACTCTGTTATGGGTTCCAAACCTCAAACACTTTCATCTATTCCATCAGACTACTATGAATGAAAACAAACATTAAAATCTGTTCATTCTTATGTAGTCGTAATTCAGTCCAAGCACGAGCTGAATATGAAAATGTGAAGATCGGTTTTCACCTTGTGCTGCAAGAGTGAATTGGTTTGCTCCCTGAAAAAGATTTTGTTGTGAAAGGCCCCGTCCCTGCATGAAAACTGTGAAATAGGGGGTGAACACATACGCGAATGGATAATAGAATGCTTTTGAGAGAACAACGGATGAACAAAAGGAGCTAATATTCTGTAAGCAGCGTCTTAGGGGTTTGCATACCATTTCAAACGGAAGCAGGAAGTCTCAAAAACTTAAAACGATACCTCTGTGTAGCTCTAGCTATCATTCGCCAGTTTTTTCCTACCTTTGAAGTTACGTCACTGCAGGTACAACAAAATATACCCAGGACAGAATTTTTTTACACGCCTTTCCAAGCAACCACACCTAAAGTCACTTCAGAGAGGCACCGCTGAACGTACTGGGAATGTTGCTGTTAGCCTTAACAAGCAGAGTGTTAAAGTTTTAGTGCGTGATAAAGCAGCCCACTGGCTTAATGGTGCTTCTCATTGAACGCATATACCTGTGCATATTCCCAAGTGACCTGGCATGCTGTAGGTTTTATCATCAAATGGTTTAGAACTTTCTTACGCTGGCCAGGAATGTAAAACTCCAAGAGACAGCCATAAATCCTTCTCTCCTTCAGTCTCACTTAACTATAATGAGTTTCATTAAATAGGAGTAAAAAAACAAAAGGACATTCTGCCAGCTCTTAGGCAGAGGGAATTTTAAGGCTCCAGGACCTGCCAGAGGTGGGGAACAAGTCCTCTTATGATAGTGAAGGGAGGATGGACAGAAAGGGGTGAACAGGGAAGAGGTGGCTGGCATTCTGGTTAATCCAATTTATCTGGTTACTCCTGCAAAAGTAATCCAATTTATCTAATTATTCCTGAAAAAAAAAAAAAGTAAAATTTTTCCAATTGGTAAAAGATATTCTATAATACAATAACCGTGTTGAAAAGTTCTTGAACAGTCCTTTTTTTAAACTACTTTCCAGAGTAGTACCTAGTTACACAGCAACTTTAGAGATAAACTGAGATAAATTTATTCTTTTTTAATAGACATGTAAATCATGACTTCCTAAAATGACATTAAATGGCTCTATAGCCTTCTAGTACTCAAGCTGGTATGTCTTCTGTCTGTTCTTAAAATACACATATATAGAAAGAGGCGGGCAGAAAGGAAAATAGTATCTGGAAAATATAAACATTCTATCTTTGGGGAAGAAAAGGACAGGGTGGCTCCAATCATAATCCCATTGTGCGAAACACTGAAAAATATACAGCCAACATTTGTATTGCAGTTCCTCAAAACATACTGGTTGGGCCTCATTTATTGTCAGGTTTCTAAGAGTTAAAGTCAAATCCAGCTCTTGAGCTATTTCCATCTTGTATTCACAAGTAACTGAAACCCACCTTATACAGCCTCTCCCTTACCATTAGATGTTACTCCAAAAAGTCTTACACTAGCTTTTTAACAAAGCCAAGCATTATCTTGCCTAAAGGTTAGCGTGAGACTTTTGCAGTCCATACATACCAAATCTTCAGGAGTTAATATATATGAGCATGAACCACTTCTGGCTTTTACACTGGACACCTCTCTGTAAATACTCTTTGGTATCTGAAATCTGGTTTAGATTATGAAAATTACACCAAAACACACAAAAATATATTCCTACATGTTTTGTTGACAGATTTATCCACTAGCCGGAATCTTCTCTGCAAGGATTAACCTCTGCCCACCTCATCAGGGTAGAAATTACTGAATATTTCTGGCAGACAAAATACATGAGACATGACGGTTGTCAAGCATTTGTAATAATGCCATATCTAATCTCGAACAAGCACTGAAGGCAGGCCAGCAGTGCCTGGTCATGCAGGATGCAACGTCAACATCCAGACTGACAGACACACTGTCTTTATGGGGGAGAATCTCCAGCTGGTGGCTGCCGCGATAAACTCCGACTGCTGTGCTGGTAAAGCGTATGTTTCTCCTCCTCTCTGTCCCCTCTAAGGGACAAGGAACAGTAAAACCAGCCACATCACCTGTGTACAATTCACAATATAGAGAAACACTGGGATACAGGCTAAATAAAATCCAGGCACCTGCGAAAGTCTACAAAAAATCTTCCTCTGCACTTGTATACCTTTATTCGTTTAGTACTTTATCATGAAGTGTTAGATGGACCCCATTAAAATTCAGCAGCGGGCTACAGAGCGCTGAAGTGTGAATTTGCATACTAATTAACAACAGAAAGTTCTGCAATCAGAAATATCAAAGACACGTTGGCCTAATCTCTGAAGGAGAAAAGTTCTGATTCTACTTGATATTTGCTAAAAAATATGAACCAGCTACCAATTATAAAGTATTCCTGACTGACAGATAAAATCAGTTTGGTTCTAAGTAATTTAAGCATGTCTAAGCTCAAATCATGTCTTCAGGAGAAACTTGTATGACATAAAATGTCATTGCATTAACTAAATGAAGAAAGACAGACTTTCAAAATTTTCCAACCTGATTCTGTGCTGAAAAGAAAGGAGAAATTAAGGCAGACCTTCCATACATCTGTGTCCTCCACCAGCTAGACCACCACCTGCTGATGTGTTCTGAATATGATGAAATGCAAAGATAATCTCTTCTCTTTTCAAGTGACAAGATGTAAGACTCTCACCCCAAGAGGCAGCTGGCCTGTCTCGTGTTTTGATAGCTCATATGGCTCTTGGGTACTATATTTTCCACTTGTTCCGGGGTGAGTTTTATCCAGATTGAATGTTTCCTTTGTCCTTTCCTTTTCCACTCTTTATTAATATTTTAAAATATTACAATATTATGTTCACCACTTCAAATAGAGAGCCTGTCTTGTCTAACATTTTGCTCTTACAGTTTCTGTATCATTTAAACCTTTCAGATGCTTTGAATCAGGTGGCATCATCCACTGGGCAATAGTAATAACACAAGCCATCCCAAAAAAGTACTTGTTAGGCAGACATTGAACTGTTTCCTTTATGCTTCCATGGAAAACTCACAGAATATGCAATGTGCAGTGACAACAGAGACTGGCTTTTGTGTTTAAATTCCCAATTGCAGCCGCGTGGAGAGGTCCTTACAAAACAGCTTGTGCAATCCTCCTCAATTGCATGGAGAGCCCTTCAGTGCAGACCCATGGTTATGCAAATCCCGCCATCCCCAGTACTCAGCACAGAGGGCTCCGAGCCAGCAACATCAGCACAGCAGTTGGAAAATGCTGTGGGAAGCTCATTCATGCCTTCCCGCTCTCCTCCACGGCTCTGGATTGTTTAGGCTCAGTCTAAGCTCTCCCCAGAAGAACAACTCTGTGCTCCCGTGCCGCCCTGTGCAGTGGGTTCAACAGCTGGAACAGTCAGCTCCCCAAAGGCCAAAGCCACGCACTTGAAAATGAGGAGATGAAAACTATAGAGTATACTTCTGATATCATAGCCCTCGGTGGCTGGTGGCCCTTTGTATGAGAGGAGGCCTCAGAGGCTCATTCCTGTGTTACAGAGGTTGGAAACGCATGGAAATGCTGAGGGTGCAGGAATAACAGCCCCAAATTAAGAAACAAATGCTTTGCTTTGCAGTCAGTTACGGCACATCATTTCTCAGTAAGATCTGAAGTCCGTGTCTAACGTTACATGCATGCTTAGAATACTCTGCTTGCTCAAAGCTTAACAGACATAGGTTGTGCCACCACAAAGTCCCCACTATATCAAATAAAGGCAAGCAAAAAAAAATAAATGTGACATCACCACCTTAATCGGCAAAATTCAGTGTCAAAGAATCCATCATATAATAAACTAAGAAATTCAGTGCACTTGGCAGCATCATACCATCCCTCAAATCTCAACTATTTTCCTTAATTATTTTCTCTTGAGATTGTGTAACTTTGTACACCTCTAAACCAATGCAGAACGGCCCGATTCTGCCATTTCTGTGACCAATGGCATAGCACAGCTCCTGCCAGTATGGTGCTCTTTATCACTGCTCACCATCAAGTAGCTCCAGTGAGAACCAGGTCAACCCGAGTTCAGCGATATTTCATCCCTTGCCATGTTTGAGAATTAAATCGTAGGAACATAGCAAATTTTCAAAACATTGTATGAGCACGAGGCACATTCTTGCACTCCACCCAAAGATTACTATCGCTGTCAATGCAGAAATGCAGCCCCAGAAAGACTAAAGAGGTCCCTCAGCCCATCAGGAAGTTGGTGACACCAGACTAATCTCCAGAACTCCAGCTCTACACTTGTGTCTTCCTACAGAAGCTTCTAGTTGTATACCCTGGATGTTTTTGTTTGAGATCTTTACAGGAGTTTTTAATTCTCCTTTTCTCAACTTTCATAGCTGACCATTTTCTCTTGTTCCTGCGTTCTCCGTGCATCAACTCCACCGGGGTTCTGGTCAAAAGTCTTGAATTTTGGATCGGAGCTGATTCAGAATAAGAGCTTGGGCAGTGTGAGTTTTCTTGGTTGGTTGAACACTTGTCGAACATTCATGAGTGTGGTATAAATTATATGCCACTCTACAGTGGTCTGTGAGATTGATTTGCCATACCGAATTTTAAATGGTTTACCAAGTAAATTGTTTAATCTGTATGGGTAGTGTTTGTGCAGACATTATTTGTCTACTTCAGACATTTAATTTAGGATTCCATGGGCCACAGTTAAAAGCTTATGTTTCATCCACAGAGTGTGGTTGGGACCTCCAGGAGTGTGACTTAAACCACCTAGTAAGATGCCCTGTGTAGGCATTATGTTTCTCCCCATAGATTTTTGTCTATCCCTTTTTCATCTATCCTAAGTAGCAAGCACATTGCTGAGTAAGCTCTTCTGTTCATTTCTTACAGATCCTTAACCAATTGCATGAAAAGAGCATCTCGAGTTTCACCTCAGCTAAACTTCTGCTCACTGAGCAAATTCTATTTTTCTTTACAACTCATATAATGTTTCATTAGTTTCAATTTACAGAGTTTTCAGTTCTTTGTTTCTCCTGAATTTATTCCTGTTTTGAAATTCTGTCACAAATATTTCTGTCTCGGTATCTTTGTGGTAAACACGTCCCTGCCATATTCTGGGATCCATATTATTGTATAAAGTCCCCGCAGCATTTCTGGGCATGCATTTTTCAGAAGCCCCCCCTCCACAAACACGGACACTTCTGTGAATAGCCACAAGGAGTACTACGTGCATCTATTCTCAGTAAGCGGTAAGTTAACAGAACGCTAGCAATCATGACCATTCAGCTCCGCTGGAGCTGAAGCATTAAGAGGTTCATCTCTATTTTGCCTGTCAGTATACTCCTTCTATCATAACAGCAACTGCCTTACTCATTTTACCAAGCGTATGCTCTGTATCTCACTCTTTTCATTACCCTTTGAATGCTCTCCTCTGCCCTTAATCTGTCTCATTACCGCAGTGCTCATAACAAGAGGCTGATGATATCTGAAGCTGCGTAGCAAAACCTGACACAGAAAGGTGTATTTGGAGGTAGTTCACTGCAGCAGGTGACTATCATAATGTACCTGATTGAAAACTAGCATGATGTCCAGGGCATGGCAGAGGTGGACTGTGCCGTGTAAGCGACACTGCATGTGTTAAGTACTGCTAAAAGAAGAGAATATAACCAAAGGAAAGACTACAGGACTCCGTGCTACTGTGTTCATTCTCACCTCCAACACTTACTCTGAAAAGGCACATTATCAAACTGTCATCTCCGAGGTGTTAAATAGAGTGCTCTCTGTGCTTACCATGCACATTGTCTCCATGACAGCCGACTCGCACACGGTCGAGCTGCTCCCGACTCTGCTCAGCACCTAAGGACAAGGACACACACACGGGTCAGTTGTCAGCGTCCCCAACGCGAGATCAGCAGGACATGGAGCTTTCTGAACTGGGGACAGGCTGTGTTTAAGTGTTTTCTCTGGCTATGAGTGAATGATTTATAGATACAATAAAGTTCGCGTATTTTTACAGCCTTTCAGGGCCAGGAATAACACAGGTAAAAATGACACCCAGACCGATTCATATCCCCCTCCTACAGAAAAGCAGGGCGATGCTGATACACTAGGTGTCAGACTGAAAGGTGGAACAGGCAGCAGTAACAGAATGCCAACAGATTGCTGGAGTTAAATCCAGAGAAAAAGGTGATATGCTGTGGCAAAAGGATATTCAGGAGGGCAAATGGTGTACACTAAATGAAATGTTAGACTGAATCTTGCCTCCAGACAGATGGGGAGGCGAAGGGAAGCAGGAATGTCTGGTGAAAAGAGAATGACTATAAGCAGTAGGAAACCCCCTTCTGGCATCTCTGTTTTAAGCAATATGACATGTAAAAGAATGAGCTGTTACACATGCGAGAAAGACAGGAAAATAGTTCTTAAAGAACTTCAATTTTTGCATTGTTTTTGAGCTTTGCAACTAAAAAAAAAAGATACCATTGCTATTTTTCTATCTATTTTTTTTTAAATCACGTTTGGCAAGCAATCAGTTCATCTTATATTATTCACACTTCAGTACTTTTCAAATGTGTATATAAATCAAGCACAAGACCTTGTTAACCTTGAATAGGATACTGTACATGTGCTATTGCACTTGAAGACTTTTAATACTCTGCTACTTTGGAAAAGGCCACGTTTCTCCCAAGCACATGATATTAGAACTCTTCTCTTAGGTATCTGCTCCTATGGAATGAGCTAAGTGAAAGCTTTGCTGTGAAAAGTATCTCATTCATCCCTGATGCATGCCAAACCTTGAACAGGAACTATGGTCAAGTATCTCTGCTATGTCTCATTTTTTGGACAGATAAGATTATTTCTGGTGTACGACACTGGCCACAACACCAATAGCTGGTTTGTGCTCGATTTTTTCTAATGGATTTCATCCTTTTTCTAAAGGAGTGTAATTAAGTTAAAATCAGTTTCTAGATTTTCTGACACCTCCTCATGGACCTTCAGTAATCTTCATTTCCCAGAATTCTTTGCTATATCCATATTTCTAGACATTATTTTCCTTTCTGGGGTAACATCACAATGATGCAAAACTATAGCACAGCACTAATATCAGACTCCCCAGCTAGACAGCTACAGAGGTGGGTTCCAAGTCAGGGCCACGGGATAGTGCACAACCTTTAGTACTTCTTCATACACTACGGTGCTGAGGCCTTTCCAGCTTGAATGTCTATAGATTCTGTACCACAGCATCCAGGTACCTCTATAGACACAGCTGTAAAGAAAGATGTTGAGGTTGAGACTCCATCCTCCACCTTATGTGCCAGTCAGAGGCCACCCAAACAGGCAACTGAGCACACACACAACATGGACGTGCTGGTTCTATTTGAAACCCCTTCGGAAGAAACTGCACCTGCTCCGGCCCAAGCTACAGCTCTAAGCTATTCAACGAACAAATAGAGGTAAGTTCATATTTTCAGCTGGGCACTACACTTTCCGAAGTATAATAATAATAGGTGATGATGAAATGTTGCATTAAAAACAAATCTGTTTGATACGAAAAATGCATTGTCCCCTTGAGAGAAAATGTAATACCATGGCTGTAAATCTGCAGCTGGAGCTGAGTGAAAATAAGCAGCTTCAGGTCAGGGAACTGCACAGAGGTGGAGGTAGAATAGATCATCTTATAATTTAGAGGCAACGGTTGCAAAGTGCTTAGCTCTGATGGGGAGAATTATTTACAGCAAGTGCAGAGAATAATCTAGTGATATGTGAGGCTCTGCAGTTACATAAAAGAGAGAGATTACCCTTTGATCCAAATATCTGTGCACTCTTATAGCCCTCATTACAGACGTTGATCAACCAAGCCTTCTGCATTGCTGCCAGATGAAAAGAGATGAGAGTGATATTCTCACACCTGCACAGCAACTTATCTATGGGAGTTATGGAATTATTTGAATGATGGGACATAGGGCTGTACAAAAAATGGAGCCTGTAGTGATCACTGTTCCTTGGCGACTTTGCCTTGGAGAATGAATGCAGTGAGTTCTGCCACACAAAACCACAATGACTGTAGAGCAAACAGTTTTTCATCCTGAAATAAGCAACTTCTCACATAAGTACCAACATACGGACGTACTTTTCTTTTCACTTATTGCATTCTGCTGATTCTGTTCACAAATCATTATTATTAGTCTAATGCTTTTCTTAAATAGAACTCTTTCCTATCACAGGTATAGCCATAAAGTCATGTACAGCAATCTGGGGAACAAGATCTCCATCAGCTCACTCTTCTCACTCTTGAGAAACTTAGGTTTACTTAACTGAGATCTAAACATTAAACTGGAGGATACTGCGTGAGAAAGAAGATGAAAACCCCCAGACCTAAATCCGAGGATGTGAATCTACAGAAGAAAAATATTCTCTCAGAGAAGCAGGTTGTATTCGCTGATCATTCTGAAGATCCCATTGTGCTAAAAGCTGCTTTACTTGCAGAGTTTAGCCAATGCCATTCAACCATTTGGGGTTTGAATCCTCTCTTGCATGGACCGAGTACCTCCTTCCAAAGAAACCTCCTTCTAAGCATCAAGTGAGGTGGAGCTTTTTAATGTAATTTTCCTCCATAGTCTATAACATCAGTTTCCTTGGGAGGTCTCACTTCTATTAGATTGTGAGCCTAAATAAACTACACTCCAAAATCAGTCTGTATTAAGGTTGATACTCTTTGAGATTTATGTGCTTTTGGTCAAAATGAGAAAGCTTTTCTGAAACTTGCTATGAATGGAGTAATGCGGTTTTTAAGATGGCAGGCCAATTATTCAGTAGAACTAAACAGGAAATAGCTGGGTAGGGACAGCTTTCCTTTGGAACGCTAATTTATGTTTCCTAATTTGTGTAGATTCAGGATTTCGCAATTTGTGTTGATTCAGATACTGCTCATATACAAAAAAGAGGAACCTACTGAATTCTCAATATGAAGATGGAGAGCTACCGATTTTTTTTTTTTAAAGGAACTGCAGATGCAGAGAAAATTGCCATCAATAAAATGATATATGATCATTTATGCAGCAGAAATAACTAATAGAGCTGAGACTGCACAAAAGTGCAATGTTCATCTTACACAAAGCATTTTTCAATGAGACTATATGCAAATCAGGTTTTGTGCTGTTGAAGATTCTGATTAAACTTATAATTTAGGTTTTTAATTGAACTTTTTTATTGGATTTTTCACAATAATTCTGCCTCATTTATATGAATAATTAACTGCTGTAAAATAAGTTGCCAAAATAAATTCATAAATTCTACTGCAATTTTTTTTTTTTTAATTCTGGCAAATTTCTGCAGCATACAAACTCTGAGCATCCTACGCTTGGCTTTTACTGTGTTCCATACAGATGATCCGAACCAATCTGTACACAGGGAGAGAATTTAAACAATGTACGTCTGTAAATGGTGCAAACTAATTATGATTTTTTGAGAGAGAGACATACAGAATCATACATAAAATAAATCATAGAACAATAGAATCAGTCATCTTTATGATAGCTAGCAGAATAGCTAGCTTTGATACTAAGGTATACGTGTTACATACAATGGATTGTTATTTTAATCTTATTTTGGCAATAAGAACAGATGAAATAAGGACACATTAGCATCAGTATTCTTGAATTTCACACTGCCATCTCATTGGTTTACAAACGAATATCTGTCAGCTGAGTTCAATGAGGCAGTAGCTTTATAGTGCTAAACATGAGGGTGATGCCTTACTTGAAACTCCAACGAGGTAAAGGAAAAAATAGGAAAGCACACAGGACATGAACAGTCATGAATGAAATCTAGGAGAGAAGCTCAATGATCTTACTCATCAACTAAATTAAACCCAAGATTCTCCAGACAGATAAGACTAAAAGCAATCACAATGCTAACATGTCAGACTGAAAAGGAAAAAAATAATCTCCTGCTTTGTTTGTCCATAAGAAAGTATAATATGGTAACATCTCACAATCAACGAACATGTCATTTGGAGGTTTAATAAAGGATTAATAGCAGATAACAGGTCAGGTGAAATTTGACTGCTATGTGTTTTTGACAATTAAAAATACACAGTCAGAGGTGAAGATGGTCCATGTTTGTCAGCACCCCATTAGCCTTTACAGCAATTTATAACAATTTATCAGCCATTTATTATCCACAGGGAGATGATTTAGTGGACTAGCTTGAGAAAGAGGGAATGTAAAATAGACACGACTGGAACCACAGTCTTAGCTGTTGTGTCATGACTGCATGACTGTACAATCTCTAAGCATACGGAAATATTACAGGTTTGCAGGAACATCTAGGAATGACATAAATGAAGTTTACTTGACACTTTAACTACTATCAGTAGCTACAAGGGACCTATGCGAAGTCCTGTAATGACGGAACTGAAGAGGCATCCATCTGCCCGTGGATGTGCCATGCTAATAACAAAGGAGAGAGGGCACTGCCTTTAGAGACCCTTGGCTGAACTGAGATTGCAAAGTTAGTGCCACTTTATACTAGGCCTTGGAAGTAACAGGCCACTGCAGCACAGAATCAAGCCTCAGACTTCTTTTTTTCCTCTTAAGAAGAAAACTACTCCAAGTTAACTGCCTACCGAGAAATGCTGAATTCACTTACAGTAGCATAATTCCAGAAAAGCCCACTAGCTTCAACGAAAACATTCCACTTTAATGCTGGCATAATTTAAGTCAAATTCTGAATCACTAACTTTTAAATTCCAACTTTAAGAAATTTAACATTTCTTTACATCCAGCAAAATTCTGCTTTACTCCCTACTGTACACAGCATTTTCACAGATCTGGGAGGTAAGAAATCTATTATGTTTCCTGGAATTCCCAAGCCTGTATATCCTTTCTATAGTAAGACATATACTCAGCTGCTTGTTCATAACTTAGTTACATTAGTAACATTAAAATGCAGTCCATAAACTGCTAAATGAAGTTTTCAGTACAGCTGAAATAGAAAGCGCTATGGATCGGCGAGTGAAAGACACACCAGAATGCAGGGGAGAGTGAGTGGGTTTAATGCTGTACCTCCTGGAAGATGTAAAATGTCTTTCATTTCCAACAAATTCAGTGTTTTCTATGAGGAGGCATACACTATGAGACTTAGCTCTGTTGTTTACCTGCTCAGTAAAAACAAACCGCTATTTGCAGGCAGCCCCTCATTCCAGAATGGGAAGTTTGGCTGTCCCGGGCTGCGGAGACTGGCTTGGAGGTAGTTGTTCAAACCAGTCGCCCAACCTTCTTCTCAGAATCAAATCCTCTTTTGTCTCTTTTCCCTTTACAGCGAGAAAGCTACTCCTACTCACTGCTGCTCTTGCTGTACCCACTTGCTACTACGAAGCAGCCTTGGGAAGATTTCCAGCCGTGAACACCCTCTTGAAGCTCTACCAGCGTTGCCAGCGGAGGCAGGCACAGAGCAGAGCAAACCACAGAGCTAACAGGAGAGGAAAGAAGTATCCCAAACCAAAAGGAAGTTTTTCTTTCCCATTAACTGTTGTAAGGCTCCTGGGTGACTTTGTGGAATCACTGCAGCAAGTTGTGAATGATGTATGAAATGAGAAATCCCTGACCAGCCAGCTGAAGAAGAATTTACAGACAGTGCTTTGCAATCGTTTATATGCTCTGCTGTTTGATGTAGTACTTAGCCAAGTTAGAACCACGAAAGCCTGGCAACCACTGAGATAGCAGCTTTCTTTAAAAACGGGGAAGGAGTCTTTCTCAGCACTGAAAGTGTGGCAGCAAAGTCTATTCCGCCGTCTACGGGGGGAGCTTGATAAACAAGCAATACACGTTTAATCTAAGACTAGAAGAACATTTTTGTCATTTGAGTTACATTACTTAAAGTTAATAAATGTAGAAGAGTTTATATTTAATTTCATTTTTATAATCTGATTATATTGCATGTATTTTGTCTATGTAAACAAATGCATTCTTTGAGATACAACAAATGGAGACACAGTAATTTAGCAATATGAAAGAATTCAGTATTTACAAAGGAGGGTATGTATTTTCCTTAATTGCTTATTCTTTTATCCATAAAAATGCTGTTCAGTAAGCATGAAACTGACCTCCTTTTGACTTAGAGACTTTTAATCTAAAACATATTTCAAGCCTACTTCAAGGTTTTCTCACGGAACTGTTTCTGAAGTCTTAAGGGTCACAAACCCTTTATATAAACCTTAACAATTTCAGGCAAACATGTTATTTTAATTTTTAACTTTTATTCAAAAAAGTAAGAAAAGCGGTTTTATTGAAAAACATAATTTCAACAAAAATACTAATAAAAGATGTATGAAAAGATATATTATTACTATGCAACAGCATTAATAGTTAACCGCATCACAAGTTTCTCTATTTTTATCTGAATTCATTCTAAGTGGAAAGCGCTTGCAAATAAGCATGTGTTTTTGACTTAGGAACCATTTGCTCCTCAAACCAAAGACACAATCCTCAATCCTCTCCGCGAAACACAAGTGGCAGACTGAAAGCCCTTTCCCTGTTTAAATCAAAGACCACTTTGCCATTGGTTCAAATATGGCAAGATTTTTTAATGTAAATAACTAGTCAAAAAAACTGATCCTAAAACACTTCAGTTAACCTACTATTTAATGATGCAAGAAAGGCTCTAGGTCACTTTGGGGTATGGCTGATATTAAAAGGAATTTGTGCATGAATGAAGGCATATTTACACACATATTAATAGCTAGCCCCTGTATAGTTTTTATCTGTAATAAGGAGTAATAATTAGACCCCAGTAATTATCTTGCATCCTTTCATATGGAAGAGTTAGTGAAAAAGAACTGATATTCCATTGCTTAGGTTCTTCTCTACCTAACAGGGATTAAGAAGAAAAAATACTTCTAAAACTATAAAAATAGAAGAACAATCTTTAATTAATAATAAAGGTATTATTTGCACATATTTTTCCAAAATACAGCATAGAGAAATTGTTCTATTTATTTGTTTGTCAGAAACTGGAAAATCTGAAATGACCGTTCTTCCCATGAGATTTTAGCTCTATCTGTGTAGGTTCCTCTTTAAAAAAAAAAAAAAAAAAATCTCTGATTTTCACTGAAAGATATTAAGTAATATCCAGACTATTCAGATCAGCTATTTATTGCATTTTTATTTAGTAGGTCATAACTGAGATGAACTGAAAGGGCAGCTAATGCTAAACTGGTACTTATATAAACTTCCTAAAAGTCTACTGTTTTCAACTGATATTACTGTTATGGAATTATTTCCTCTTCACCTCCCTTGACCTTCTACATGCTGAAGTGCAATAGTCTTTCAAAGAACTGTAGTTACATACTGAACAGACAGAGCTGCCCAGCATTAGAAGAACTCAGTAGAGTTGCATAAATACAGTTTCAGAAGCTTTTCTTTCACAATCTCACAGGCATCAGAAATGCTTAGAAATAATAAATTAAAAATGTTTAACAAACATTCTGGTTGTCTGGGACTTGGCGAAATGAAGCTATATTGAAAATGACGGTGGACTACAGCAAAATGAATGAAATATTTGGAAAAAGACTCCATAGGAAAGTCCACTGCAGTTCATGTGGTTTAAACACGAGTGTCACTTATTCAAAATGTCATCTATACAATCAGATTGCCTCCAGCTCTGGATTAGCAGCTGATTCATTCATTGTAATTTTTATAAATGCCAGAAGCAGTTCATGATCTTTGTTGTCCAAATACATTTTGTCATAGCAAATCCCAGCAAACAGCTAATATTTTATCTTCTCTTTGATGGGGCTTTACTTTTGTGTTAATGTACCTGATTTTAACCTCTATTAATTTTTCTAGTATCAATTTTTTAGTTAATAAAAGGGGCCATATTTCAGGGGTATATTTGGAAAAGTATCTCTTTCTTCATTTCTTTCAAACTGCTTACAAATTAAAGCCTCACGGAGTTAAAATAATTCCTCTGGACCTCTGTACAAAACCTCTTTTGTGCAGTTCTGAGTAAAATTATGCGGGATACATGTGTCACGTAATGAAACTACTATTACTGAGATATACTGGCACTTAAATGCATTCTGCGTTTATGCCATGTCTTTATTATGAGTTCAGAATTACTAAACAATACTTTAAGTCTGCACTGTGCTGGTAGTTTGGATATTAGATCCAGACTGAATTTGCTTTCTGCTACATGGAGCATTTCCAGCCATTCAGCAAGAGAACATGCTCTATGCAGCCGTGAACTGATTTGGCCCAAAGCTACTGCACTGGAGGAAAGTGAATGCATCCTGTCAGCAAGAATCAGAATTGGTTTAGGATGGAAAAATAAAATATATCCCTTTTGCAGAGACTCCAGCTAGGTGAGATGGAATGGGGCAACCTCTATTCGGTATTTTAACTTGCTACAATATTGAGAATTGTTAGAAAATGAGAAAAAATAAATTATACATACCATATTTACCTGCCTAGCCCACTCTAAGTGAAGAATCTCAGGTCTGGGTGTAACAAAAGAAAGTAAATCTGCTGGCACTTGTTTCTGAGGCCAGAGGTCTGAAAATACAGACTCGGATTAGCACTAGGGGTTCAGAGTTTGAGCATCACTCCTGTTTCGTTTCTCTGTAACATCAACAAAGCTTATGAGCTACACAGGATTGAAGTGAACAAAAACAAGGACAAAGATTCCAAGCTAGCATTTAGTTTTCAAAAATTCAAGTAATTATAACAAAGTTTTGCTTCTGATGCTCAGATGACTCAAAAATATAAAAAAGATGTCCTGAGAAATTTACTATGGAAACAGTTAACCGATTAGGAAGAAGCGCCTGCAACAGAAATGAGAGTACTCCCCTCAAAAAAAATCAGCTGAATTCTAACAGCTGACAACAGCAACTGAATTGCGGTTCTATTAGATGATAGTACAGAATCCAACTTCTTGCCAGAGACTGATCACAAGATATTTGCAGCTCTTCTCACTCACCAGCAGCGGCAGAACCTTCAAGCACAGCACAGCATCCGCGCTGGCAACAACAACAACATTAATTCTGGCCATCAGTTTACACCAACTGCTGCTCTTACAAAGGATCAGGCCAGACACAAGCAGCAGTGTACATCGCAACCATACAAACACTATTTGGCCAGAAAGGACAGCAGTGACATTCTTCGATCCAAGTACAATCACATGCAAATATGCCTCAAGACAAAGTATTTTTGTTCCTTTCTGTAAAACTGGTCTGTTCTCCTCTGATTATCATCTGAAACTGATTCTAGTGCTCCCAAGAAGACAAACAGCACATAGCTTTACTTGAGAGCAATCATATCTCACACATCCTGAAAATACGAAGGATGGCTTAAATTGAAATGGACTACTAGAACTGGAAAATAATACTTAGTCAAAAGACTTTTTGCCGGCAATTTAACAAAATCTGCTGTTGTTCAGAGGGTGTAGCACCAAAACACAAATTATTTCTGCTGAAAGGAGCTGATAAAGTCAGACATGCTCAATTGTCTGAAACTCAAGAAATGGAAGTCCAAGAATCAGAAAAAGTGAGACGAGTGTACAAACAGATATGAGGGCTTGTCCAGAACAACAAGCAACTAATGCTTTATGCTGAATTTCTAATTCTTCTTTCCAACATGTCGTGATCCAAATGCTCTTATTTATCTTATTTAAGAACAAACTATACCTCTTACTGCATGAATCATCTCAGAGAAACTTTGGGAGAGCATTCTGGTTCATTTCAGCACCATCATCCATCGGTACAGCCCAGTTCTGAAGCTGAAACTTTTCAAAGCTGTGTGCAGGCTACACACAACACATCCCTGAAACAGTTCTGGTGAGAATACACACCTGATAGCTGTTCATCAAAGAATGATTACTCTTACTGAGCTCCAGGCACAGTACGTTCCTTCCCTGGAATGTATTATGAAAACAAATACAAATATTACATATTGTCTCTACATCTAAATAACATAGAAAATCTTATGATTCAAGGAAACACTACGTATTGCAAGCATTTTCAAAAGAAACAAAATTAGTTTGAAATTCGCCAGAACCTAGAAGAAAGGAATTTCTTCAGCCAGCTGTTGGCTGTTCTCTCACATTTTCTAATAGAATAGTTTATTTGATATTGATATTGAGAACTGGTAAGAGTACAATCCCTAACAGTTTCCTCCTACACTTCATTTACAGCAAGCCTGCATTAGCTCTGTGGAATTCAGTAGAGCAACACCAACGCCTGGTCCTTTGTTATTTTGGTAATTACCGCATGGGGACACCTGCTGGAGAGGTACAAAAGTTATTAAACTGAGGACAGGTGAGCTAAAGGAGCTTCCAAATGACTCTTTCTAATGTGTAGCGTTTCACCATGACCCCATAAGGTGTTCTCCAATTCAAAAGACTGGCTGTTTCTCTTACAAGGACTAAGTTTTATAAAGCTCAGCACAAGATAGGCAAAACAACAGTCTGGTTTAATGCACTCTCTTCACCACTCTTCTTGTACTGTCATGATGTGACAAGCACCAAAATACCCAACCTAGCTGCGGGACAGGATGG
The DNA here is from genome assembly GCA_013398915.1 of Dromas ardeola. Taxonomy (NCBI): domain Eukaryota; kingdom Metazoa; phylum Chordata; class Aves; order Charadriiformes; family Dromadidae; genus Dromas; species Dromas ardeola. The sequence continues at coordinate 101,733 of VYZM01010274.1, forward strand.
AAAGTGTTCGAGAGTAGATGGAGAGCTTTTGCCGACAAACACCCAGTCAACAACACTTCTGAACAGTGCATGCTAACATAACATTTATATCATATAATTTACACCTTTGATTTTTTCACTAGATACTCACTTTGTTGTTTGAACAGACTACAGTAAGGATGAGGGCAGCAGGCATCAGAACCATAGGGGTAAAATGTGTGCTTTACTTTACTATGCCAGTGAGAACATACAGATAAATTCATCCTTGGGAATTATATTTACCGAGGTGCATTCTGCCTTATACAAGGATGATACCTAATACAACACCAGTGTGTTGTACAGCTCTTTTCAAACAGGAATACTTCAACATGATGCAATAACTCCAGGTTTCATTCCAGTCCTCCTCCACGCAACCTTCATCCCGGGACCCCAACTCCCTTTGCAAGAAAATGTAGAGAGGGGAACCAGCCCGGCATTTGTAAGGTCAGATTTTGTTCCTACTGTAGCGCTGCCAAACTTTCAGGGCCTACATGGCTCTTGCAACATCACAGGCAGAGAATTCTTGGTATGGTTCTGGAAGTTTTGCTTGGCATACTGTACTTTTTTAATCAGAGTTAGTCTTTTAGTCCTTAGAAAATTAATTAAATTAAAAATGCCATGCTTGAATGTGTCATGTATCAATTTTGAAGACTTAATTATAAGAGGGAATTAAGCTTTGATTAAGCTTTCCTTCTGAGAGCAATAGCCGTCATTCTCCTTTGTCTTAAAATAGGAGAATCCTTCTGGCTCAGTCTACAAAACTGCCACCATATTATTTATTCCTGACAACCGAGTCTAGAAGTCAGCCTTGTCTGAAGACAAAAGCTGCAGGTACAACGGTCATTTTCTGCATTCTGCATTCACAGAGAGCCGTGGCATTACATTCTCCCCACAAAAACTAGGAGAAAATATCAGTGTAAGGCAGCAATAACAAAACATTTAGAACCACAGAGTTTGGATCGTTTTGTTGAAGGAAGGTGATGTGTGAAAAGGAAATTGTTGTCTCAACCTAAGTGCTGTAAGTTTCTATTGGTTTTTTGAGCTCTTAGGCATGATGAGAGTGTGGGCAAGTTGCAGAGACTCTTGTACTTAAACTGATACAGAAAAAATCTAGTAACATTGAGTTAATTAAAAATAAATCAGGAAATTTCAGAAACAGAACTCTGAAAAACAAAGAACTCCTACCTGAACTAACCCTAGCTAGAATTGGGGGGTGGCACAGGACACACACGGAGGGACAGACTGTACGGAGCAATTCCAGTTGATAAAACTCTTAATTTGCATGTTGAGAAGACAACGTGGAAATACCAAACGACTTGAAATCCACCAAACTTATGAACTCTGCAGGTACCCTGCTTCACCTATTTGATGTATTCCCGTAAGAGCAAAGCCTGCGTAGAGTGGCAGGCAAGATATTCTCAGGCACTTAGATCTTTTGAAAGCGCTCAACGCTCAGCACCCAGTAACAAGAATTAACCTGCAGCTGGAACAGAGGCTTAGTCCGAACAGAGACCAAAGGCTACTTAACAGGGAAGGAAGCAATACCCATGGAACAGGACCGCTTTCATGGAATGCACATGCCAATCATTCTCTTGGACAGATTCCTATCACTCGAAGTTCTGCCAGGGGTAGACATTAACTTTAGTCTGGAAATACGGTGCTACATTTAATTCCAAAATCATAATTAACAGCCTCCCCTGTGTTAAAGCAAACTAGATGGCCCCATACACTGGCAGGGGAAATGTAATCCGACTGATGCAAAACAGAAACAATGAGAGGTTCTGTTATTTTTATTATTGCAGCAATTAAAGGGGCCTAGTACTGTATTTAGAGAATGGAAATCATGGCTGCATTTGTACAGACCTGTATTGTTGCAGACAATACTTGACTGAGAGAATAATGAGGAAAAAGAGAAGAGAAAAAGCAAGCATTCTTCATTTTATAGACAGTAGCAAAGGCAAGGAATTTAGTGGTTTCATACCACTTAAATACAGTCAAACTAATTTAAATGCCTTAGCTAAGAATACAGAAGCTTGAAGAATTTTGTATATTCAAGGGGAAGAGATTGGTACAGCTATGTAGAAATGCCACACTTTGTCCATTAACTATTCAGGAAGCCTTAGGCAACAGCATGACTACTTTGTGTCTCATTAAATATCAGAAGTTAGGTGGGATAAATTCAAGCCAGAAGGTTAGAAGACTTGCCCAGGGTCAGAAGGGGTGATTCGGCAGAACAAAGAACTGAATCCAGAACTGGGAATCCCAGACCACTTCCTTGGTCCCAAGTTGTCTCTAACACCATTAGTGAAACTGAAGGTACATAAAACTGAATTTAGAAATATCCTTGACTAAATGAAGCAACAGAGAGTTTGGTAAAATGTAGACATGCTGAGAATCCCAAGCACACAGCCCCTTTCTGAAAAACTCCCACAGGGAGCAATTGCAATAAAACATTGCTCCTGCTATCTAATTGCCCCCAGGAAAACACGGAGTGCCTCAGAGCACAGACAGAGTTTCCATTCATTTTTATATTTGTTTATCACCATGTATGAACCCTTACGGCTCAGGTATACCACAGAGAGGTTACTCGCCAAGGAGGCAGGTCAAGCCCTCAGGAAGGGTGCAAGTGTCCATTTGCACTCTGTGATTTCTGCCTCGGCTTTTTTTACCCAAAGGACACTCCATGGAAAGCGAGGAAAATAATGAGGTATTACTACTCACCCAAAGCATTCCATCTTGAGGTAGACAGATGACTGATATCTGAAAGAATGAGCTGACGTTGTCTGTCATTGATGCCTGTCTTAATCATTTTAATTTCTCTTGCATTACTTTTTCCTGGAGTAAGCATGGGGAAAGTTAACTCTGCAATCTCACAGAGATCATGGAAACATAGAAGGAGGAAGTAAACAAAAATAAACCACTAATAAGTATCAAGAACAGTTATTTAACATATAATCTGGATGCAACCTATCTATATACTGCTTTATTTACTTGAGTGTCTAACCTCTTTGGATTATAATCTTCTCAGGACTTGGACAAACTCCCATACTGAATCTGTACAGGAACTACTACAGGACATTCACTGTCTCATTGGAGCCCATAGGTCCACTGAAATATATATTAACAAGAACACTTCAAGTTCACACCAGAGTCTTAATTCTAGCAGTCACTAGGATGAGAGGATGCTTCATCTAAAGCCAGTAATGCAACCTATAAAACAATTTTACTTTATAAAACAACTCCTTAGTACTTCAGAGAAAGGTGACAGACAGTTCTCATTAATCTATTTACACTCCACAGGTCTTTGCTTGTGGCTGAAGGAGGGAATTACTAAATGAAGGTCAGCATTGCACATAACTGGTCCAGCAACTGCAAATAACCTCTAATACTTGCAGCCAAATATTTAATATTCTAGTCAAGTAGAGGAAACAATTACAGTATAGAAAGCTTATGACAGAAATGGCTTTGCAATATTTATATTTAACAACCCCAAATAAAAAGTTACATACAAAGTACAATACATCATTTCCAATTCTATGCATATACTCCCCAGAGCAGCCTACAATAACAGAGGGATGCAGGATACTCCATAGCAGAGCAGATGATTGCTCTATCTAGTCCAGCATCCTGCCTGCATTTCAATGATGGGGGAAAGTATGCCTTGATGTAGTTTGTGTTACAATTTTTCAAGGTTATTCAGTACTTCTGGATCCTTCTGAATGAGAAGTGCTATGTAAACACTGATAAATATTTTTACTATATATATGCAGTTGTAACTTAGTACTAAAGGGAGATAGGCTGTGGAGTGCGGTTAAAACTCTTGGAGCTCAGAAGCGAATAATTTTTAATTTATTTTTTTAGCAAATAAATCAAGTGGGAGAGCCATGAAATCATTAAATAATTCTAAAAATTTGTTTATTCAGAAATATATGATTCCTGAATGCAGGCTTTGAGGCAAACTGATTTGAATACAGTGAGTGATACTGGTTTTTAAAATAAATAAACAACCAGGAAACTTAAAATAACCTCAGCAATATCAGTGCTTACTTGGTCTTCTTAGGTAATTTTCAGCTTGCTTTGATTTGTGCACATTTTCAAGCAACATTTGGGTTTCTCAACACACTGCAACATATATAGCACATACGCAGTTCAAATTCTCCACACCAAAATCAGCTCTGAGCCGAAGGGCATGGCCTACATGGTAGAAGGTGTGAATTACGCACCAGTTTAGTCTCACTTCTGCTTTTGGCTTTATGATTGTAAATCTATACTAAACACATTAAATGAAACATGTTTCAAAATGCTAGGTGGAATCATATGGAGCAATACCTTGGGCAGGCTTTAGAAATATTTATTCAATGGAACATGAGAATAAGTATAGTGGTTCACCTTCTTAATCCAGTTATTCTAGCAGGCTGTCAACAGAAGCCATCAATCACTGCATGCCCCAGAAGAAGGTAAAAGAAACCCTCCTGTGTCATAAATATAATTAGAATGCTAGGATCCCTAGTAAGCAGAGATGTGTAGAAAAGCCTCACCTCAACTATTATAAGTCTTTACTCTGAATTGTTCTGCTCACAGATGGCCAGGGCTGGCAAACCCTCGAAGACAAAGTCCAAGGCAAGTAATGGTACCTGCGCTCTCTGCTCTTTCACTTACATTTTCAGGAGTCATGGGCAAGTTTCTTTCTTACTCTGGGACTCTGTTTCCCCATTCATTCAAACAGGTTGTGGAGGGTTTTATTTAAGAGTTTGTTGAAAAGACCTTTTTAATCATCCCATACCTGGTCTTATATAAATATGCAACATTCCAACAAATGTTTGCCGGACGTGATTGCTGCATTTTCAAACCCTGTTTTTCCCTGTCTGCCTTGAAGAAATATGACACCACCATCCACTTTTCGGAGCCCTTTCACTTATTTTTCTCACTTTCTTGGCTTCTTCAAAGCACTACATTATTCATTTCAGTATTTGCCCATTTTGCTTTTCCTTTTTTATACTGTTCTTTCCTGACAGTGTCCCTCTCCCTTCCCTCTCGTCACATGGGACTCGCATTTACAGGTTCTCACATACACGTTTCAATCTTAATCAAACAGGCTTTATATGCACAATGCCCTAAATACTTCCAAATTCCTCCTGCAAGCATTGTATTATAACAAAGTTTATGTGAAACCTTATGTAGCACTGAGGGTAACACTGTTCTTATTTTAACCATGAACGTTCCCATTCTCCAATTCAGACGGTTTATTATCCTGAGGAATTACAGTCTCTCCCATCACTACCCTCCCCTCACAGCCTACTTTAGTCAAACATCTTCCAACCTTGAATGTTCGAATGCGACGAGTCACCATTTTGCAGGTAGCCGTTACATATTCCACTGGCTCCAGTATTAATTCTTCGGGCGGTTGACGAGACCTCTACAAATACATTAAAAAGCTATGCAGAAACTAAGCCGTAATAGCAAATGCAGACATGTCTTTCAGGTACCACAAAGAAAATAAACGAAACCATCTAGCAGTTCTGACAACTTCATAACACAACATATCTACATCGTTCAAGGGATGGAACTTGAAATTACTTTATCCAGCAATATAACTAAGCAGGTTTTTTCATGCAAAGTCAGGCACATCACACCTGCACCCTCTGCAGAGGGCAGTTTATTGCTAATTACAACATAATGTGTTAGTAGTCATAAACATGACTGTAATAGGTTCGGAGTTCATTGACACTAGCTGGAATACACGTGACATACTTTCTAATTAAATCATCTGTATGGCTCAACACGAGTTAAAACTAATAAGCCATGTAAACAGGAAGCACCTATTTGTGCAATGTTGCAAAAAAAGGCCAACCTCACCTTAAAATATTCAAACAAAAAAGTAAAAATACATCTTTGGCTGTAAGGAGACAGTCTGAAAAGGGAGGGCTGAGTAGCCTTTGTGTGAACTTTTGGTGACTAATTTGGCACCATGACTCAAAGACGCAGAGATGGTTTCAGAGATCTTGGCCAGTTCTGATTTTTCTCTATGGTCTCCTCCTCCTAAGCTCATTGTGCACTGGGAGACGGCCACCTCCAGTACTAGTGGGGTACAGGTGAGCCTTCAGGGGGCTGACGTTTTTTTTATTTTAAAAAAAAAAAAAAAAGGAAAAAAAACCAAACCCATTACTTTTTATTACAAAATGCCAATTCATGATAAAGCTTATCTCTTGTGATTTGAACTCTGGGTTTTCTAAAGGGATTTGCTTTAAACACACTCATAGCTTTTTCCAGTTAAAGAAAACATTCTGGCTGACAGGACAAGTATATGCAATGTGTTATTGGCCTTTACCTTAACCTTTCGGAGCTTTGTTTTCCTGACTGTTTTTCATTCTGACTATGCAGCACTTCACCTCCCATCATCGTTGTGGTTTTCCTCTTTACCTTGTACCCTAGGAATCTCTTTTCATTTAACATAAATCCCTTCACATTTGAGTTTAAATAAAACATTTAAACACTTAAAATGAGATATAGCAACCTTACTCAGTCTTTATGTAAAAATGGTAGATTTATCACATGAAAAACATGACACTGGATACCTGAAAGCCTCAGATACATTCAGAGAACTACAGATTTGGCAATAAAGGAAAAATAATGGCATTGTAACGTGAAAGTAGAACACTCAGTACTTTGCAACAAAATATTAATCATTGGGTAGGTACTAGAGAATGAGAGGAGGGTTTGATTTTTCAATATCTAAACATGGAATGACTTCTGACAAGTTCTCCTTTCAGTTAAACTCACAAGAAAATTCATATCTAGAGCTCAGAAAGGATATTGGTCTTGAGATAAATGCTTTTCATTCTGCTCTATCTCTAGTAAACTCTGCCAAACCAAAGGAAAGATGCTTTAAATTTTCCTATATAACAACACATGACTAGTTTATTTTGGTATTGTTCCTTGGTTCTAGAAATGGGGTTTCTAATATTATTGATGGAGAGAACAAACAAATCCCATCCCTTACTTAAGAGGTTAAAAACTCTCTTCCTTACTACTTTTATGTATTTTTAACCTATGAAAGAGGTAATAGTCCCAGCGGCCTCTCACCTTCATTTGCCAAACACATGAAGGGAAACTTAATAGCCTTTTCTTTTAAAATGTAACCTTTTCTCCTACAGTGGGTAAGGGTGATAGGGCCATAGTACTCAAGAAACCAGCCCGAGGTTCGCAAAAGCAGTCTAGGAATTTAGAATAAACACATACAGAAGACTTGTATTATTTATGCGAGGCAGCTGTGGAAATCTCAGCTACCTATTACCAGCTCTGGTTTGTAAATATGCCACCTTAAGTTGGGAATCTTTACCAAGAAAAAGAAAGCTTACAAAATAGAGAAGGGCTAGGAGGAAAGCAAATTGCAGATAATCAGAGAATTTAGTTATGCTGCTAGGAGAGAAGGGAACAAAATTCAGATCTGTTGTCTCAGAGTCCAGTACCTTTTCTAGTACCAACTCTTACTCTAAGTATTTAGCTTAACACATGGTGCACACTAACAGTAAAGCCTTCTCACGTGTTTCTGTGTTTGGCTGCTTTTCTTTGTACTATCCTCCTCCCATGTGGAATCTATGAAGTCAGTGATGTCTTTAAATACTACGCCTCCATATGGCTGAGCACAGCCTAAACATTTTGGGTGCTGTCATAAATAAAAATTATTATTTAAGTCTTACTGATTAACAGATTAAAGCTCCTGTTGTACAAGGGTCTGGACACAGACTGTATTTTTCATGGAATAAATCTGTTCGAGTCTTTGGCCTTTAGGGACCTTTTTGTATATCAGCACCATTTAGCATTTTCTCAGCTTTCAATACGCTGTTGTTCAGCCATGCATGACATGCTTCCAGTGGTAAGTTAGCATAACAGCACAACATGTTTTGCATGCTCATTTGGATTGTAAATATTTGTACTGCTTGCTATCAACAGCTTTGTGATTCTGTACCAGGCTGCATATCTATATATATAAAGACACTATATATAGAACTAGATACCACATTGATGAATAAATATACTTAAATAAACATTAGGCAAAACCTATCCATGTATAATAAGGAATAGTTTAATTTGCAGGAACGGGCAAGTCTTGAAATTGAAAGATTCAGGATGTTTGTGGTTAAGGTACCCACATTAAAACATTAACTTTCATCCACAGTGGCAGACGCTGGCAGATGTGATTTCGCTTGTGCTAACTCAATAAACACGGGTCAAACCCAGTTAATAAATCAGCCATCACTAGGTGTCAAGCAGTTCTGTTGCTCAGAGAGAAGACGAGAGGTGAAGAACCAGGTTTATGCTTCTCTGTCATTCAGACACAGGTATCTCTGCCTGCCACCCTCAGAATACGGGGGAAAAAGAGGGTTTCTTTCCTCTTTTGATCTCACCCAGGAAGAGGCACTCAAGCTCATTCCCTGTTGCTCGTATTACAACGGGACTGCTCCAGCCCATTTCTTGTGGGACTCGGCTTGTCCAAAAAACTGATGGCCACAGAGTGCTCTGACAGCAGACTCCTGGGGCAGCACGGGGGAATCGCAACCTTACGTGAGGGCCTCCAGCAGCAGCCAAATTACTATTGACAAGTAACAATAATTTTATCCGAAATGGCTTCTTAAAACATGTAATTGCACTAATATTTAAATCAATGACTAATGTATTACCCCCCTCTCTGATGCCATCTCCCTCGGTGGTTAAGTACCAGCACTGATACAGCGGAGACCAATTGAGTCACCTTTTCAAAGGCACGATTTCTCTACATGACTATGTTGACTTCTGGGAATAGCAATTGGTGTAGAATTTATGATGACTTTTGCTGGCTTCTCAATTATACCTGCTCATTACTCATGGTTGTTTTTCTTTGACTGAAGTAAGGTATGATGGATTTTTTCCATAGTTAAATTTGGAAACTGTGTGATCCTGACCTCACATGTAAGATTCATATCCAAGCCCTTTTCTCCTGATTTACTGGGAATGGAATCAGACCCAAATACTGGGTAACTGCTGACCACCACCCCACTAATAGCTAAGTCATGGGATGGTGGAAGTATATGTTGACTTCTGTGTCTATTGAGGCCACAAGCTGTTCAGCATAGGCTGCTTTTTAGTTTGTCAACAGTGGGAGACTGGCCAAAAATAAGTTAACAGTCTGTGCATAAATCTGCTGGAAGTAAAATACAATGCAGGGCTCATACTGCATTTTTAAAAAGGTAGTACTAATCACATCAGACAACAGACTATCAGCGTATTATCTGAACTGGGGATGGTAGAAGGTCCTGAGTGATGAGGCAGATGAGTCCTGTGGCTGGAATAAGCCAAGATTTGGAAAACTTGCATTCACAATAGGATTCATCTGGTAGATAAACACACCCTAAGTGAAAAAAGGCAAATGTGGGCAATGCTGAGCAAGGGGAAAAACATCTCATAACTAGTAAAAAGTGATGGGAATTGCATAAGGAATATGGGTTAAAGGGGAATATTCAAAAAGGAAAACTAAATAGAATAGAATTCAGTGCATCATACACACAAACTCCAGACTCTGTGATACATTGCAATATTGGGTTGGAAATTCTGCATGTTTCTCTTAAAAATGAATAAATCTTCTGGCAAGAAATCATAGAATACATTGATCAGTATCCTGTGTTAGTTTTATTTTTCTGTATCTCCACTGATTGCACATGGCTCTGTCGCGTGTCTGGATTTCACTATCTAATAATATTTATAGTGGACAGACCTGGGGGACATAATCACGCCTAGAGTTACTGGGACTGCTGAGGCTGAGGCACAGAAAACAAAGGCATCCTCTGGATGATAAAAGGAAGGTGGTTAAGGAGAAGGGCACAAACACATTAAATCAGTGCTGCTTTACAGATTCTCAAATAGACTTCTCCACTGAGATGAATGGGCAGTTCGTACCTCCCAAGCCATTGGGTTTTTCTGGCTAGTCATCAGCTGAATAAAATGACACTTCATTGGCTATATGCCTCATTCCCGCTTCATTATTATTCTTTAATAAAAGCTACCTCTGTATTGCCGTTATCTGACCCGGAATTTGAACAGTATCAAAATTCAGAGTTGGACACAACAATGGAGTATTCATAGCAAAATAAGTGGAAGCCAAACATAAAAAAAACAGAAGCATTGTGATGGGACCCAAATTTGTATTTAGTCTCTTGAACAGCAAGAATGATTTTTAACAGACTGAAACAGCTCTTAGCAGAATTGCACGTTTCTGTTAGCAGCTCTTCCAGCACCAGGGACCAACACTGCTGCCTGCTGGAACTCTGCAGCGTACTGCAGCAGCAGGAAGATAAGATTCCTAATGCTTGGCTTGCTCCAGAATTGTCCTTCTTAAGCTACAACTAATTTTTTCTGTTGCCTGAAGTCTCATAGATGGGTTATTAAATAGGCAGTGTAATGTCTGCCACATTATATAAAAACAAATCACAAAAGTCTAGATGCCACCTATGACCACAGACCTATAAGCCTCACCGTTAAGCGATGAGAAGACCAATGGGGGAGTTCAGTGGGCAGGGTTTGTAATTACACTAATGCACAGCACAGAAAACCACCTAGACAGCCATGGATAGACAACTATACCACAATATAGCAGCTTGAAGACATTCTACAGTAAATCATATGCCTCTACTCTCATTCTTCTCAGGGCCAAATTTGGATAAGGTGGAGGGGTGCAAATCCAGCAGAGATGCTCTGCTGCATGGACTCAGTAAGGAGCAGTAGTGATTTGAGAAGACAGGCATTAAAAAGCTTTCAGATGGTTCAAAATCCTAGTTCAGCTATCTTATCTATTTAAAAACAAAACAAACAAAAACAAACAAACAAAAAAAAAAACCCAACCAAACATATCTGACTACTCTTTGAAAGTATCCAGAGATCTAAGTCAATGGGAAAAACACACATTTATTACATAAAAAGAGGCTTTGGTTTACTACAGATGGTAACAATTGGTCCCCACGTAGACTTACAGGTTTTGGCTATGACCGAAGAAGCAGGCAGGGTGAGAGTACACCACAATCACAGTGAGTTAGAGACACCCAAACAATTTGCCACCACTCAGTATAGCAGAGCGCAGCCCTCGCCAGAGAACTGCCAGTTCCCTGGAGGCTGGATGAGCCCAGGACGCCCACTGTAATTGCGTAGTCCCGGGTAGCTCGTTCAGAGCCAAGCAAGGTGCAACTGCTCAGTGCTACACTGAGCATTATACGCTCCAAGTAGCTTGGGAGCCACCTGGATGACAGATTATCTGAGATACTGCTGAAAAATAATTAAGTCTGAGGTAATCAAAAGACAAATATTTTCAAAGAGTTGCAAGGAAGATTTTGGGGCAATATTGTTTGCTTGTTTTTCTGAAATAGACTTTTAACATGACAGTTCTGTCCTTCACCCGTTATCTCACCCTCCTTTCCTACACCATCCCCTGGAAGCGTTACTACTCCCTTAAAATGGCATGGCAGGTCCTCAAATCCCACAAACGTTGCTTGTGGCTGCCAAATGGGACTCACACTGTCACGGACCATGTCTCTGAGGCTCTTTTTTAAGTTTACAATGCCTTGAGTTTATTTTGAAATGTAGTCATCCCAGAGGAAAATCTTCAAATTGCTGTCAGGACAGTGACGGTCCTTTGTGATGCTACAAAGCCCTACACTTTGCCTAGCAGGGATGAGATGCTTCATACATGTATGTTTTGTTTTTACTATCTCTGTCTCCTGCATCAATGTAGAGACAATGCACAGTTAACAGTAACACAATATTTTTTTCCCTTACGTCTTTTGCATTTTTTCAAGTAAATGTTAAGTGTAACACTCCTTTTTCAACCAAAGCAGCCTTAAAAGCTAATAGCCGTAAGAAACAAATTACTGAAGGAAATGCGTAACGTGCCCAAGGAAGAAAGCAAGCTGGCACTGCTACATATTCCTCATCCACCAATACTGCAGGTGTTACAAAATGCTGTCAGGTAGCAATAAAACTCATTCACCTTTCTTATAGCCTGATCTAGATTACTGCAGCTATAATGTAGGAATATGTTAAGTATAGAAAGAGATGATATCAGCTACTGCATATGGTTATTTTAATTAGGACCTTGAAAACCCAAGTAGTGATATTTTAAGAGTATGTACTGACATTTTAGGCAGATGCATAATGAATATTTAAACAATGCTGTGAAATACCTGCCTGGAATTAGAACTACTGCTTTTATTATGACCAGTGATATTCTTATTAGCATGGGTTTAGACAGTGTAATGTTTAACACTTTTATGCAATAAAAGGCTGCTGCATTAGGTGTGAGTGAGTCTCAATTTACGGATGTAGAATGATAGATAGCTAAGAAATGATCTCATTACAGTTATTGCATCACACGAGATAGCAACCACACATTTCCTCTGTGCTCCTAAATGCACCAAAGAGGCTAGATGTTTTCAAAATTGTACATTAAAGTTAGACTGATTAGATAGATTGATAGATGGATGCAGAGAGAAAGCATACACACTAAAAGGTGATTATTATACATATAACATTCAAATGGCATATTCACAATATCCAGGGTATGTATCTGTAATGGATCATGCACAGCCCACATCCCTCTTTTTGTGTAAGGCCATAGCAAATGAGGTCCTGAGGTAGTATTAATATTTAGTTAATTATAGCTTGAAAATATTCTGCTTTCTGTCTTGCACCCTGGGAAGCTCCTGGCCGTGGTTCCCAAGACTTCCTGGACTATAGGATTGGATTAATATGCTGCAAAATGCTTTCTAATGTTAATTGTAACATTCATTATTTACTTCATGCCCAGCCTCGATCACCGATTGTGTTTCTGCTGGGTGCAGAGGCTCAAATTCACAGAAAAGTTGGTCCTTTATGGCCTCTACAGTGCACCAAAAAGACAGAATTCAAAATAAGTCCCTAGACAAGAGACAGCAGTTGTTACACAGTTTTACAGCAGAGGAGAAATAAAATGTTCTTGCTGCCAAATACGTCAGTTAAAACAGTATCATTTTTATTCCCTGAATTCTCAAGGAATACTACTTTCTTTTTCTTTCTGCTCTTTAACAGATCTAGTCAAGCTGACACCTACTGCTTCAGTGCCAGGGAATACAAAGACACAAGGTAGAAGAATACTTCTTTTTCTTTCTATGCCTGATATTCAGGTTTAATATATAATACTGCTTAGTCACAGTAGCTCTTGAGCACTACACTTAAGATTTTGGGAGTATTTTTACTAGTAAAATTGCTACTTCCTCTTCTGAATATAGATTTCTACTAGCGTAGTTTCTTACCAGTAAAGCAGTAAACTTTCTCCAAGTACAGATAGACAAGGCTGTGGTGAAGTCACTACAATTGCACTCATTTACATCACAGTGTCCACATCATAGCCTCTTACACCTCAGTCTTAAGGATTTTAAAAGATGTTTAATATCACTTTTCTCATTCTCCAACCTTCAACAAAATGGCTGAGGAAGGGCAATTCTCAAAATAAAACGAAGCAGAAACATCCACTTTATGAAAAGCAAAACGATGCTAGCCATAATTCTTGGCTGGCGATCAAGAATAATTTCTGGTGCCACGGCAATAGGAGCAAAGAGATTTCAAAGCAGATAAGAGAACTGGCTTCATGTCCTAGGCAGATAGAGTACAGTTTGAAAGATTTACAAGTTTAAAATTACAAAGTATTTGCCTGGATAGTTAGTTACCTGAGCCCAAAAACACAAATCCAGTCAAGCTTCAAAGAACTGTCCTTAACCTGTCCTTTGCTTTGAAGGTTGCTGCTTCTATTTAATACACCAATTAAAGAGTAGGTATCTCGGGGAAAAAAAGTTAATTTTTCCCAGACACATAATTTCCTCTAACAAAATCCTTTTTCCTGTTACCTACTACGAGTCTTGCCTGTCACATATGCTTGTCCATTACACGCACACCAGCACTGCTACAGGAAGGCACAGTCTTTACCCACCCTCTGGAGTTGCCCAAAAGCAGTAGATCTGACTGCTCTGAAATTTGAGGACCTGGTAGCCAAATAAGCAACAAAGAGGAGAGTCACACGTATTACAAATGCCCGGCGGCAGAGGGATGTTAAACCCAAATACCACAGTACTACTGGCTAACCTCCTTTTAGCACCAGCAAAAATAAAATAAAAGAAAATGCAGGCACAACGCATCTCTTATCACTTGCAATCAACTGGCACGTGTAAAGTTCTTAGTGAAGAGCACGCAGAGTTTCAATGAAATCTTCTTTAACAGATACTCTTATACTATATCACCATCTGAGTGGTAACAGGCAGCATTCATTGCACTTTAAGTGTGCGCATAACAGTAAAACACTGAAGCATGAAATGGAAGTCACTGACTGGGCGATCTTGCTAAGTAGTGCTTCACATGCCCACTGGAAACAGATCATTGGAGAAAATGGCAGGAGCTTTGGTAACTATTGAAGCAGAGTCGCTTTAAGGCTACAACCTCTGTCCCAGCTGAATAATCTTCATTCCAACTACACTGTCATGCCAGAGTGGAGGTTATCATATAAAATTCATTACTTATCCTAATGCTTTATCAATATTCCACTAAAATCAACACATTTATGCTTTAAAACCTTTGTTGGGCATTGCTAAGCATAAAGCCAATGAAGTGAAGGCAGAAAACAGAAAGGAACAAATGACAGGAAGAGAAGAATATTCCCATTCCTATTTATTACACTTCAGCGTTACCAGTCACAGAGAAGTTTGCTAATGGAGTCTAACAAATACTGATATTCCTGACTGTGCTGTGCCACCAACAACAAAATTAGAAATATTAGGGAAGGTCAATTTCTAACGTATTCCAATGTATGCAATTATGAGCCAACAAGACTGGTTAATTTTAACAGAAGCCTGGGCTTCATCTTACCTTTAGCTGATTTGCTCTGGTAAAGCCAGAGGTGGTAGAAGAAGAGGAAACATCACTCCAAACAGACATGAGCTCTTCCTGACTTTGAGAAATGATTATAATTAGTGTGCATATTCACACAAATAGGTTAGCATAAGCTTAAGCATGTCTAACTAAGTTTGAAATGTAACTAGCAATACTGAAAAATTAACATCCTAGTCTCAGAAACCCGTATTTGCCTTCTGCTTAACTGTGACAATATGGAACATTAAAATGTACAAATTTAGAGCACGATCTGGAAATATCCCATAAAAAATTGGATTCTTGGATGTTAAGTCCTTAGCAAGCAATGAAACTATTAATAAAAAAAGTACAAAATGAATATTGTACATAAGCAAACACATCTACTGTTAGTCTAAAAGTTCTGTTTGTGGTATAAACATGGTTCTAACATACAGCACTGCTGGTTCTTTAGGCAGCAGATAACTTACTACCTGAATTATTCCCAGTTCTTTGTCTCTTGCTGTTTTCCTGGCAACTTCTGGGCTTAATTTATTTATTAATTCCCACCCTGCCAACATACCTATTATATGGTGTCCTCTGTAGGCACACTACTACACAAAACAAGAAAAAATAAAGAAGTAGGAGTTACTACAAAAGAACAAGGGAATGACTGCATTGCTTTAAAGCATTTGGATAGAGTTCTTTCATTTAGTAATATTTTTTCAGTTGTCCGTATCCTGCTCCAGAGATGAAATATATTCAGCATGGATAAGAACACTGCAAAATAAAAGAACCAACCACTCCTACAGATTTTCTTGAAATATGTCATAGAATAACACCTTTATGCTTACCATTTACATAAAAATGCAAAGCCTTCCTCCTTGAAAATCACTGCCAAAATCAGCAAGGTGGGTCAGATTAGCTGTTATATTAATGGTGGAGGTCCATATTGATGAGAATAATCTCATCATTCAGGATGTCAAACAGGGACCGATTAAAATGACATACTCAAACAACACAGCCTTCCAAAGCCCCAGTGAGATACAAACACTAATCCTCTCTGATAATATCCCCAAACCTCTAAAAATTTGGGGATTTAGGGATGTTGACATGAAAATATCTGTTTTATGTGTTTCTTTTGGAAAAGTTCTGCAGTAGCTGAAAGTGGGAAAAATATGGAAATGGAACTTTTAACAAAACACTGTTTTGAAAAGTATAAGAGAAAGACTATTCTTTAACTTAAAAATATGAACAAAAGCCTTTTTTTCCAAGGGGAACAAAAGACATACGGGGCAAAAACTAACATGTGTGTGAGGGGTGTTTTTAATTGAAGGTTACGAGCTGGCAATGAAAAACTCTTTGGGCTTATAAAAAAAGTACTTTTTTAAAACATACATTCCCCAGAAATCTTTAGAGTATGCCTGTTTCCTACCTTACAAACAGGTTTGAATCCTAAAAGAATCGACATTCATGCTACTATAAAAGAACTTTCATCGAGATAGTGCTTCTATTGCTGGCCACACTTTGAAATAGTTTTTCATCATAACGATGATGAGTACTACAAAGGATAGATAGAACCACTTCTGAAAGAAATAAGGTCAGATTTTGACCTTAGTCTGAAAATGGAATTGCATTGTCAAGGGCAAACAATGACATTTGGCTCCATGAGAAATATTAAACATATTTGACACATCCAGGGCTTGTTTCAAGGAAACTTGTTTCTGGATTCCTGAGGATGTGGTTAGATTCCAAACAACTGTTAAATCCAGCCATGTTTTCAGTCTTTATATTTATTGTGCTCTTAACATTAAGGTGACTGAATTTTCTTTTATGTATTCGTGTGATTGAGTGGTTTATTATTTGAATTTTTTCTTTTTTAATGGTTGTTTTTCTCTTTTTTTTGGATGTCATTCTTTTATATTTGATGGTTGGTATTCTCCATTTGGTGGGTGCTTTTAAAAATGGTCTGTTTTGAAAACAGAGTCACCTAAGGTAAAGGACTAGTAAGGCTGTCTTGTGAGATTGCTACGGTTATCTTGTGACTTAGATGATGATCATAAGCCATTAACAGAACACATCACAAAACAAAGCAGCTGAAATGAAAAGATGTTTAACTATCCCAAGCACTGAGAATTCTTTAAAATACGTGGTGTATCTCTATGGAAAATGAATACAGCGCCAGAAATTAATATCAACTAAGAACAGACAAAAGAGCGACATTCATCAACTAATCCAGCCTCCAAGATTAATCTAGCTACCTCTCATCTCCTCTGACTTTAATTAAATCCCTCTGCCTAGTTTCATGAGTTGGTGAATCTTTTAAAATGAATTCCACACTCCTGTTTGCAAGACTGTGTTTTATTCTAAACTCGACTAGTGTGGCTGAAAGTCTGGTATCCAGTATATCTCCTCATTTGCTTCCATATTTAAATAGGCTGCTAAAATGTTCTCCGTGGCTAAGAACTGAGTTTAAATATATTTCCAAATCCAGTAATAGAGGATTGCAGTCACACCTGTTGCTTTGAAAAGACCATGTCCTGTAAGCTGTTTAATTCTCCTATAAGGATTCAAGTGAATAAAAACTTTCCTGTCCCAAAACAATCCTATACATCATCCCACAATGCTTTATCACATTTAAGTACTCTCCTATTTCTCTTCAAACACATAAACCATTTCTATCCATTATTCTTCTCCTTTATGCAACTCTGCAATTTGTTTTAAAGAAGCTGGTTGAATTTCAGATTTGAGCCAACATAAATCTATCATATGTTTATACCAGTGGGGAAAGCATAGAACACTCTGAACGCAGCGGCATCCTCTGGCCATATTAAATGTCAAATCTGCCTCTACACTTCACTTTATTCCTCCTCTCCTGTGTTTCCCTTCATACAACACAAGAGGGAAGTTCCTATAAGCCACGCTGCCTGTGGCACTTTCTTCCTGCCATGCAGTAGAGCCACTGGCCGCATGTGAAAAACATGAAGTTCAGACAGGTATGGCTGAATCTCTCTCCATGTCTCTAATCGTGACACCTGCATAAATAACGGAAACAATCAGCAGTTTTGTAGGCAGCAGCAGCACCATATGATAGGCTGTAACGCATCCCCATGGCCAGAGACAAGCAATGCCGGCCCGTCTTTGCCATGGGAGCTTGTAGACTATCCATAGACGTTTGAAGGCGAGCAATCCACGGTACTGTAATCCACTTTCTAACAGTTCCTAGTAAGCATTAAACAGAAGGCAGAAGCGTGTAATATGTCATTAAGAAATTGCCCTGCTTGCAGAACAGAATCACCTCTCAGTGTGACTGCCTTGTTACAGCTCACCGCTATCCTCAGCTTCCCTCGGTCTGTCAGGAGGAGGCACATACTGTGAGCTTTCCAAGTCTATTGATTCTGACATGCCTGCCATTTCCTTAGCAAAATAACTTGTCTGTTTTCTACATAGAACCCTGGCAAGAGAACATTTACCATCTGGCTCTTAAACAAGGGTCAAGGAGCAATGCCAAGACATATTGTTCTCTTCAAATATGTCAGCGATCCCTTTATCTTCAGACGGGATTTGGTAAGTTGCCTTGGCTACCAGAACAGCATCTCTGCTGTTTCACTCTCTGCCTTTGAAACAGAGAAACTGAAAGCCCTAAGTCCTATACTGCACCCTGCACTGTCTTAAATCAGTCAAGGAAGATAAATATCCTGCCATGTGCACCTTCCACAGCAAAAAATAAAAATAAGCCAACACAGATCCCTTCCAGCCTGTCATACTTCCATCCAGCTAAAACACCGATGGCCCCAGTGAGAGGCGAGAGAGTACAGACTTCAGTGGGCAAGGTTACGAGACTGACCAGCAGTGGATGCGCAGTTTTTGATTTGGTTCTGTAAGACTCAAGACAAAACGTCACTCTTGGGTTTTCGATAGGGCAGTGCCCTTGATGGTGTTTAAATGAGCTCTTGCAATCACCTTCTGGTGAGGAGTTAACCCCCAAGAGCAATGGTCCCTTGAGAGTAGGGTCTAGCAGGAACCAGCCGTGGGGTTTCTCAGGAGCTGCAGTACAGCCCCGCACCTTTCTCTAAATTCACATCAATTTCTGTGTGGAAATGCAGCACATTGGAGACTTTCCAAATGTTCCTGTCTCACCTGTGACACTGTCCTATGGAAACATAAGATCTCCACAAACAGCGAGTGGTGCTTATCACAAGTACTCACTCGTTTTACAGAGTACCTGGCATAGCCGTGCCAGTACGTGTCTGCACGCTATGTTAATCACTCAGAAATGGCACCTTTTTGATGGAATCAGAAACTGCTCGACAAAATGGAGGGGCTGATTTTCCAAATCCCTTTTCATGGAGACAAAAATCAGACAACAATCTGACCACATCTGCTCCATCTGTTGATGATCACAGTTGAATTCACATCTGCGCAGGCAGCTATTTTGTGGCAGTGTCAGGTTGATGTCAGAAAAGAACAGATCAGTAAAAGAGGAATAATTTATAAGGGTTGAGATACAGCTTAACATGGTAGCAATTAAAAGGCCAGAGCAGGTGATAGTATTGCTTGCAAAGGTGCATGTGAATTTGCATGGTTATGATAATTACAATTATGATAATTAATTATTGAGATACAATAAATATTACAGTGTATTACAGTGTATTAATTTACTTCTAAGGTTGATACCTCAGGCAAAGAAGAATGAATATCTTCTGAAAAATAATCCCTGCTGAATAGCACTGCAAGATGAGAAATGAGGATGCTGTTCAACATTATTTCTTCAAAATTATAGGCGCTATCCCCCCACTATGAAGTACAAAGGCTATGATACACTTCACTCAGAAAAATTAACCGCATGCTGAACTAAAATCAGCAAAATCATGTACTCACAACAAGCTGTATGATAAGGAGCTCCATAGGGAAAACAACTTAAACAGAAGACTACCAGAAACATCACTTGCCCACTGAAATAAAGGAAAGAAGAACAAAGAACGAACAAACAAAACAATTCTTTTCCAGAATTGTATGAATAGAATTAAAATTATTTAAGCAGTAACTTATTTCATTTTCTACACTTCTATCAAATTTTAAAATTCTGAAGCAAGATTTGCTCTGTTTTGACTATACAGTTGGCTGGAGGACAATAGAGGTACTTAGACATATCAGGAAACAGCACATTTCCATGTGTAGCTTGTTAAAACTGAAGACGGCGGTTCAGCAAATCCAAGTCAGAAATATCAGAGCCAGAAATACCCAAAGCTACAAATAAGACACAAACATTTGGTATTGCAGACTTTGGTACTATTTGGCTTTGTCAGGAAGGGTAAGCATACACGCACTTTTGTTTTCCAAATTGTCACTGACATATCAAAGGGGGGAAGATGAAAGGCTTAACTGGTACCATCAAAACGGAAAAGAAACTTTAAATCGTGGCTCAGATCCAGAATGGTGTGCTAGTTCTGATGCTGGAAAATGCCCTGTGGAAACTATTTGAAAGAGAGCATCCTCTTGAATTGAAGTTCCCTCTGTTTTGTTAGGGAGCTTAACGAACCAAATGGAACTAGTCTGAGTACATCTTTTAAGCTACAAAATGGTTAGAAGAGAGAAAGTTTATTTCAGGTAAATGTCGGGGACATGCTGCTTTTACTGGGAGCCCACTGAAAAAAATGATTCAAGGTCAATTCAGAGAAAGTGGCATTAAGCCAGAATTTGACTAGTATTTTTTTTCTACATGCATCTTCTATGCCCACCTGGTTATCGCAGGGTATGTGGGATGCACTGGTTCCAAAAGATCAACAAACTCACCATTCACCTGGCAACTCTGCAACACAACAGGAATTTCTTAAAGAGGAGGAAATTTTCAAATTTCATGCTGAGTGTGTATCAGCCCCATCTATTTCCTGAGAAAAGGAACCAACTCTGATGGAAGAAAACTTAGTTAAAGCAAAAAGAAAAAAAAAAAATCTGAAAAAAAAAAAAAAAGAAGAAACACAGACTTTCCATCTGGTTTCCCAGCTGCTTCTGTAAAGACAAATCGCTCCCTGTTGAAAATTACAAAATTGTTGTTGTAGTGCAGCTTTTTCAGCAAAAGGCACAGGAATTCTTGACTGACAAGCCCTTTCAACAATGGCACAAGTCAAGTTTTGTCTTGCACTCATTTCATTATTTGCATGTGAGAGACTTTCAGAAATTACGCAGATGAAAGATGAAATAAGACTGAAGGAATTGTAGGAATATGCTATAAACAAAATAATAACTTTAAGTTAAAGTACAAGAATAAAGGAAGCACGGGCCAAAGAGCTGTTTCTCAAAAAAAAATTATTTCCTTGAATTTCAGTTCTATGAAGAAATCTTAGCTGCTGGCTGGCCTGAAGTAGGGAAAGATGAGGGAACATAAGGATTTTGACTGGTAAAAAATGGACTTTTTTGAGTAGAATTTTTTGACAAAAACTGAGAAAAGGGTTAGAACATCCCACAGCAATGTTGGAGTATAAATAAACAAAAATTAAAAGGACACATATAGGAAAAGACATTATTGCTGAAAGCCAAATACTTCCACTCTGCCAATGCCATTGTAGGTCCCTTGACTCTGATGACAGGTGCACCCTTCCCCTCTGCAGCCCAAGCTCCTTGGTCAGCGTGTCCCAGCTGGAAAACTGACCCCATGTTGGCGAATGGGGGTATAAAAAATCCCAAATCCAACTCAAATGTGTCGCATTTAAGCTTAGCATTATTGTTTTTCTTAATAAAGATATTTCATACCCTGGCTTTACTCAGCAGTCAGAGGAAAGCTTTCCTCTTTCCTCTGTGCTGCTTGGCACAGGGAGTGGAGGCAAAGGATGGCATGGCCTGCGTGAGGGTGCTTCCCACCAGCTGCTCCTGCCTGCAGGGCTCTGCCGCGCTAAGCTCCTTCCAAATCCTCATGGCATCACTTCTGGCCCCTTTCTGATCTCCACCCGTAAGCCCCTTCTGGTGCTGCAGCGTCCTTCTCAACGCATAGTCACCCAGGGCTCCTCTGCTTCGGCTGGCACGTGGGTACAACAGCCAACTGCCCACTCAGCCACCAGCTCAACCCGTCACTGCACTCGACCTTCACGTCCCAAGCACCATTCAAGACCCAGAGGAGGATGTGGACATCCTTTTTGCTCGCTAGTGTTAGAAGGTGTGCTCCCACTGTCTTAATCTACCACAAGTAGAGCTTCTCTTGTATGAGAAACTGAGCACAACCCCCACTTTTCCCCAGTCCAGTCAGATCTCTGCTTCCACCACATCCCGTCATTTCCAGACTCCATTACTGCTAAGCTGCCTTTTGAAATGCAGCGTGACAGTCTCATTCTTCCCTTTTTGAGACAGGGTTCTTTGTACTGACTGGCAAATCCTGGGATTAGTTAATCTGTAAATTCCACAATACATTCCTTATTTCTAAAAGCTTATTCTTATCTAAGTGAAAGCTGCTTTGACTATTTTTTTCTCTTTTCTTGTATCTCAGGCCTTTGGGAGCTGACTGTAGCGCCACAGCTCTGGGGAGGTAGTTAGTGGGGGTAAAGTTCAATTAATTTGACTCTGGGCAAAAGAAGTGTCAACAGACCTCCACACATCCATAAAACCAGACAGAGCAATATGCAGATAGACTCCCCACAGAGTATTCCGAGCATTTGCACTTCTCAAATTCTTTGCTGCACCAATAGTCTCAAGGCTGATGACTTCTCACAAAGGACTGAAATTAATGAAGTACTCCTTAGCGCTCCTTCTTAACTTCATAAGAAATGTAAAGTAGTTCCTCCTAACTCTACTCAGCCAACTCTTTGAATTTTAAATGTAATTTGGGATTGTTTGGGTTAAAGAAGCAAGGGCTGTCAGAGAAAATCAACTGTAAGCCGGTTCTGAAGATGGAACTTTGCTAAAACAGACAATGTTCTCACTTTTCTCATTTCAGTGACTTCCACACGTTACTTTATTTCCCTGAATATTTCTTCCAGAAGTAATAAAATATTGCTGTGTTACAGTTTGTCAGTAAAATATTTTCCTATTAACAAGTAGGAGAAGTGGAAAAATACAGGCAAGGAATCGAAAAATAGAGACAGAAATACAGAAGGAGATGACAGGAAAATAAGAGACCACAGCATCCAAATAAAACTGAAATATTTGCTTTTATGCTTTGTGGAAATGGGTGAGACCAATGCTGAATAATAGTAAAGTTCCATTTAGCTCCACTGGCATCAAAGGTTCTACACTGAAGTTATGTTAATTAACCCCACATAAAGGCATTTTAAGCACCTTATAACAGCTCTTGATGTTCTAGATCACAGAGGTAAAATGAAATTTCATTTTTCTCTTTAGAAATCTCATAGCAAATGCTGCTATTTCTTCTGTAGACTATGAGAAGCCTTTAATTTTTGGATTGACAATTTCCCAAAGCATTTGAAAAACAGATTCCTGGATGAATAATCTCTCATCCTATGTATTGCAAAATTAAAAAAAAAAAAGTCCTGAAGAATTTAACAGCAATGCAACTTCTAAGATTCTCTAGAAAATTTTCGTATAAGATTCTCCAAAGGAAGAAATATGTCCTTCCTATAGGTCTTTTGAACCATTAGATTAGACTCCAAATGCAGGACTGTAGTTTTCTATTAACTTTTATGGGATGTTAAAAAAAAAAAATAGGGAAAATTAATTTCTTATTAAGTTCCGTGATTATTTCTTGAGGCATATTGTAGTAGTATTATAAATAATGATAATGTATCATTTGTATAGCACATTTCACCTTCAAAGCACTTTACAAACATTAAGTGATATTTAATCTCTTCTGATACAGTAGAAACCTCAGTGCTTTCCAGAGAAACAATATGAGCTCTATCATCACCTCAGAACTGCATTTAGAATCATGTCTGGCTTTTCTGAATTTCATCATTCCAGTCTACTGGGGCTGAAAATATGGCAGTGATTCTAAATTTTATCCAAAATTCAGAACTTTCAGACATGGATCATTAAAGAGATGCACCAAACTAAATATAAGTTTCTGAGCCTGGACATAGTTTCCAAGCAGCTGTCAGCACTAAGAGATAGACAGATGCAGAAAAGCTACATGGCTCGCTCAAATCCACTGGTATCTGCGTTGGAAGCTCTGAGTTGTTAGAATGAAGCAGTGGAAATGTGAAAAAGTGATGACTAAAATTGTCTGTGCCCCACAGAGTTCCCCTTTAAATCAAAGGCAAAACTGACTTCAAAGGAAGCTGAGGCAGCCACAAATAGTGTATGTAAAAAATGAGGAACATTTTGCTTATGAAGACAGCTAATATTTTATAACTGTGTCTGTTGTGCCTGAAGCTTATTTCTCTCTGCAGAATGTATTCCCCAATATTTATATCCATTCATATTCACAAGGATTAAGAACAGTGGAGCTGTCTCAACCAGTTAGTAAAATCTCCCATGCAAAGGCTGTAATCCTGAACATTACTGGAGTTGAATTGCAGACCATGTCCCTCAAAATCTGCAGACAGAGGTTGTCCCAAATGAGCTTCAACAAGGCCAACCAGGACTAAACCAGCTCCAACTGGAAATAACTTCTAAGTAAATGACACAAAATTTGATGGTCCAAATCAGTGTCTGTCTTACCGCCACCAGCTTCCATGCAGTTACCCCAGGGATAAATTGTTCCATTTTGTCTAAATTAATTTGCTCGTATGTCTTGAGGTTATATATTTTTATGCATGCTTTTATGAAACTGCACTGTACTCAGTATGCTGTACTTCTGGGGTTCTTTTTGATTAGTGAATGAGTGGAGTAAAGTCCAAGTTCAAAATTCTTTCTAGTTTTAAAATAATCTCAAGTCATAAGCAAAACATCTAAATAACAAGATTCAAACTGCATTTTTATCTTTAATTCTAGACAGTCCAATACTTATTTTGCTAATAGTTTATTGCTCACTTATACTAATTCCTGAAAGGTAATTGCATGAAAAATTGTCAGGCTACATAACAGACAGTGATTTAAAACCAACTGTGACATGAACACAAGGGAAATAAGCTGCCATTAATCTTAATGAAATGTGATTAGAAATTATGAGATAAGAATACCAGACTCTCATTTTTAACATTATTATATAATTTCATGGGGTTTATATTTGTGTGTATATATTTGTATACATATTTGTAAATTGTGTATGCAATATACTGCCATAGCTTGGTTGATCTGAGCCTACGGAGAGGAGGACTTCCCTTTTGAAACCAGTAGGAGTTTATTGTTATAGAGTTCTTCAGGAAACAGATACCCTTCCTATATTTTTCATAAAAATTGACACATTAAAGCCCAGAAAAAGTGAGAGGGATCTTACATGATATGCAAGTATTATTTTTGTGCTCCAGAAGTCAATACAAGGCTTTGAAAGGAAAATATATATCTTTGTTGCTTCAAAACCTATTTGAAGTCTTTTTAGTGTTTGGCTATTAATCTGACCAAAATTTCACTACGCCAGTTGCAGAACAAGTTGGCATCACTAAATCTGTTGAACTGTCATAGTGGTCAACTGGACCCATACTTTCGGCATAGCGTTGTAAGGAAAGGAAATGTTTGTGATCATATTGTGTGTATTTGTCAGATTGTGAGTGCTTAAGAGCCCATTACTTAGATGTTACGAAATCCAAACAAGCACTATAACGCATGGGAGAGCAAGCTCCAGTGTTTCTCCTGCTTTTGAAACTACTGGAGTTCAGTCGGATGAGCCTTTGCCACTGCTGAGAGAGCTGTCAGGAACAGGCCATTAGTCAGTTGTTACCTTTGAAAGCTCAAAACCTACCGATGACAGAAGAAAATTGGCTGAATCACTTACTGATTTCAACTTGATAAATATCAGGTTCTTACTGGTAACCACAATGAAAAGGAAAAGCAGAAAAAGAGATAATTTCTGGTTCCCGGATGTTTTCCAAGTGTAATTTTCTCTGATAATGGACCTTCATCATCAAAAATACTTCGGAGAAATGCCAGGGGGGTGTCACTCACAAAGACCTCTTCACCTTTCCAGGAGAAGCTTAGTGAAAGCAGCCCCTGCAGTGCACTAATTCAGAGCATCCCTAGGCCACTTCATACTGAGAAGCAGAGCTTTTGTGAAAGCCCTTTTCAGAGAAAAGGAGAGATTTCATAGAAGAGGAGAGAGACCGGCAATGTTTACCTTCCTTCAAGGTGGTAATTAAAAGACCAGAATGTCTCTGTTCTGCATTGACATCAGTTAATCAGTTTCTCAGCAATTACTACCGTGTGCATATAATGCAGTGCAATCCTGTATCTTCAGTACTCACGTACCTCCCGTAGTTACTCCCCAGAGCTGATCAACAACACAAGCTCGAAATACGTCACAGATATATGTGAAAATTCTCCCCTAATGGTCTGATCCTGGCCTTTTTTCTTGGGTAAACTTCCCTCTGCAGGCAACGGGAGCTGTGTTTCAGTAAAGATGTCAGGATGAGTTCTCTGATTTTGCAGACACCTTACCTCCATTTTAATGTTGCGAAATAAAGCACTGGAGTACCCAGGCCTGCAGGAGAGCTATCACCATGGCAAGGCATGGACACGAAGAATTAGGGAATCAAATAGCAGGACACTAAGTGTTAAGTTTTCTACTCTCCACAGCAAGTGAATGCAGCCTATGCAAAGCACTGCTAAAGTCTCCAAACGTTCTGGAGCAGTGTCTGGTGACAAGACTAAGAAAGCGTTCAATCCACAGACCCTTTTCTAGGAAGAGGCAAATGCCAAGTTAGGAGTCCACATTCATACAGGACATTAATATCAGAGGCCTTTACTGCATTATCAACTAATTCAGTTTCACATTCAGGCTATTTGAGTAAGTCTAGCTTTCTGGTTTCATCGGCTGCTGTTTATTAAGAGTTTGAAGCAGAAAATGATGGCAAATCATTTTCTAATTTTTAATTTAACTCTAAGATTGTTCTGATAACCGTATTGGCTTGGAAATAAACAACAATAAATGCAGACTGGCATCCACAAAAAGGATAGACAGTTCTCTAACCACTGTAATTAATATTGCTAGGCTGGGTACTTTAAGGTCCCTGTGTTTCTCAGAGTTGTTGTGTGCTAGCTAAAATCTGTTCAGTCAGGCTGATTTTGGCTTTCATCCACATATATTAATTTTGCCCAGAAGCATTCCAGAAACTTAATTAAGCTGACAGGTTGCATTCTCTTATGGTCCATCTTGAATACAGTAACATTTTTAAAACTTGAATTAAAGAAGAAATTCATTTGGGCTGCCTACTTGAAACTCTTACAGAAAAAAAAAAAAAAATTATCTGTCCTTAAAACATGATTATTGAATTTTCCATTAAAAAGTAGGGTTGCTTATATTGTAGTGTGTTTTTAAAGCACTTGTTTTTTCTGGAAGTGAAGGTGCAGCCTTTGCAGTAAACAGCTGGTTAATGCCTCACAGAGTGCACACTCTGCCGCCGGTCCCCTCCTGCAGAAGTACAGTTCGTTCCCTGACGTTCTGTGATATATTCAGACCTTGACTGTTTAGCTACTGGCTCAGCCCTCCTAACTGTTTAAATCAGCCATGAAAACCTTTTTATTTACTGCTAAGCACAGTGAGAGATGGACCTGAACCAAGACTTCAGGTTCAGAAGCTTTTCACACTTCAGACCCTGAGCTGAATCTTACTCCCATGCAAGAAAAGAAGGAAATTTTTAAATATTGGAACGTATTTTTAATTCCGTCTCCAAAACTGTGCCTATGCTCTAATTCCATGATAATTCAGTGGCTAGGGCCTTTCAAGTATGTAATTTTCTATGGTTTTGTTCTGGGTTTCCTAAATAGAGTTCTCTTTTACCCTAAAAGATGCGAAATGTAGAGCTGGGTAATTTTTACACCCATTTATGACAGTCACAGAACCGGTGCAGAGGGCCAGCGGTACGTGTGATCTGCTGGGTCTTGGGCTGTGGTCTGCGGCAGAACGGGGTCTTCTAAGGAACCGTAATCAAGTTACTGCAAGACAAAACTGATGTCCTCGGGAAGGCCAACAGAAAAAGCTCTGCCTTAATCCAAGACAGAAATAATTTACTTATTTTCACAGATGACTGAACAAAAGGATTGGAAATATTTGAATTCATGAAATCTCAGCTTGGATTCTTCCAAAAAGAGAGTGAAAAAAGGGCCAGAAATGTCCAAAGCACACCTGTTGCATTAATAATGCATTTACTGGGCTCCATGTCAGTCTGCCTCAGTAAGAGTCAATTCATCGGGCCCTGCAAATATTTGGTTTGTATTTAAATTCTTATATGTGCTGTATTTTCTGTAGAAGGATTTGCAAGCATTACTGTGGTAAATGGAAACTCCTGTTGAGAAACCAAGGACGAGTATTATTTCTCCTACAAGTCTATTGTTAATAGCTGTATAATATATTTATTGAAAAAGATTTTAAAAAAGCTAATTCAGTGAGTAGTTGATAGCAATTATGTGACTTCCCCATGCTGAACACAAGCCGTCAAACAGAGAATAGATCAAAACAATGAAGCTCTTTGTTTTTCTTACCCATCAAGTCCCAAGCCACCTGTGTTCAAATGACATATTCTCTATTCTGCCTACAGAGGACTCAACTGCAAGAAACTTATTCCCTACCCAAAGATCAAATTAAGTCTATTCAGGAAACAACGTTAGAAACTAAATTTCAAATAATTTAATTACACCATATAATTACTTTACAGGATCCGTAAAGTATTCATTAAACAATAGTAATTCCTACCTGATTCCCACCCTGACACACATTATGCCTTTGAAACATAAAAGACCTTAAATTCTTTCTTTTACTGAGCTAATGAAAATGTTAAATTACACTAGCAAGAGCCAACTGAGCAACTGAAACAACCATTTCAAACAGATGATTTGGGATGATACAGTATGTTTCAAGGTGGGAAAACATTATTAAATAAATTGGTAGGGCATGAATGCAACACCCAGTGGTTAAACTCAGTGGGCCATAAATGATTCTAACTATAATTTCAGCATTATTAATGTGTTCATCTCTCTCTCCAAAACAATTGGTGAGAATGTGGATGAATTTTTGTACACAACTGTTCTGCAACAGAAAGAAGTCTCATGTTGTCATTTAGTTACCACATACATTTACAGAATTACAGTTCCTATCTGTCATTTAGATAGCTACTGATTAAAAAAAAATAAAAAAAATAAATAAACCTCCATCATCTTTAGCTGCAATTTTGTTGTTCTAGTTCATTGGGCATCTAATTAAGATTTGGAAACCCAGGCGGCATTCTGTAGTCCCGGTAGTTTCAGTGGAAATGCTGCTTGGACATGTACTGCAGTAACTAACTGTCCCTTTAGTCCACCAAATTAACACCAGTCTCAATCCCTCCACAATGTGACAGTCACGCCTGCAGACTCTTCTCAGAAGGAATTACAGGGTCATTTTTCTTACTGAAAATAATGGCATGTCAGCATTGAAAAATGCACATGGGAAGTACCTGGAACTGGAGCCCCCGAGCACTGAGGTTGCACTCACCTTGCCCCACTTTGGGGCAGAGCACTGCGAGAACCAGCCAGGCTGCCCGCGAGACCTGAGCCTGCATCTCGCCGAGTCCTGCACTGCTGGCTACATGCGGATCGGTGACTGGGGACAGTGCAGACACACCATGGCTGAGGGTCTGGGTGCTGGGCTCCCATCTCTGCTGCACATTTCTTTTGCAAACACAACCTTCTCACTCTCACTGTTCTTCACTTCCCCACATCAGAGAAACTTACTTCCATGTGTCCATCTTGTCTATATGGACTTCCAATATCCTGGGCCACCTCCTGTTGGGCATGTTTACATTTAATATCAGGCCCTCAGGTTGTCATCTTAAATCCTTTCACATCTGTGCTGCCTTAACCACAAATTCAAGTGTAACAATTTCACCCCCACCTGAGTTCCTGAGCCTCACCTCTCTTGTGATCACTGCTATATTGATACTGAAAGTTGGGTTGATGGGTAAGATGGGCAACCCCTGCTGGCTTCACAGTTCCCTTCTCTCCTGCTGTGCATACAAGAGAGGTTCCCATTTTCAGCTAGCTTAATTTAATTGTAAATGTAGCTACACCATGTCTAAGCAGTGCCTGGCACAGAGAGTCCCCAGTCAGATTACGACCCTCTGGGCATTGCTGCAGCACGAATTATAAAAGCTATTATCAGTATGACAAACCAAGCTTTTCAGTAAAAACCAGTGATTGCCACAGAAATTGCACACAATCCCACGGAGCCCCCCAGTCAAATAGATTCCATGTATGAGAGCACACCAGTGCATCTCCTCTGTTACCAGTGGAATGAGAGGAACAGATTTAAAGTGGACGCGTTTACAAGGACAAAACTCCTCATGTGGCTTGAGAAACTTCATGCCAAAAGTGTTTTTTTCAGTTAGTACTCAGAGTGCAACCATTTCAGAGACTCCACAGCATTTTACCAAGCATTTTAGGCACCCTCTCAGGCACAACACTGTGACTGGTACAGGGCAGAGGGGAAAGAGCTTTTCTGAGAGTCACATGAGATTTCTTTGAGTCCAGCAGAGAGCACTTTACTTCCTACAGACACCATGTGTGCCAGAGGCCTTCAAAAGCCCTTAATGGCGGGGGGACCCTCTCAGGTTTCTAGGCACCTTTCTTGCAGTTTCAACCCGAAATCGCATACAGTTTGCCCACGCTCAGGTCACATTATTTTGAAAGAATCCAGCATCACTTATTGCAAAAGAGATGGTGGCCAGTCCCGTAACACACAGTGCATGCAGCAGTGTCCCCAGGATGCTGTCTCACAAGGGCCTTCAGCACTGTGTCCAAAATTAGTACCACCTGCACTATCAAGACAGCAAAACCACTGCAGGAAAAAAAACCTGCCAAAACAATGCTCCTCAAAACGCCCCAAAATACTGAAATAGACCCCAAAATGCTGAAAAAAACACACTAAAAATGTGAAAAATACTGGAAAAAAATACCAAAACAGTCCAAAAAATGTCCAAAAATCACTGGCAAATACACCAAAAATGCAAAAACAAAAAGAAAGATAAAGGGGGGGGGGGAAGGCACCAGAAACTGCCAGAAATGCCAAAAAGCACCCAAAGCACGCCAAAACAAAATGAGGCTCATTCCATGGTTTTTTTTATATGAAGCTTCTCCAAGTTCACCTTGGGTCTGCTCAGCTCCGTGAATACCCACAGGACAAAGCCTCCAGAGAATTTTTTCTAATGTAGCAAAACAACCTTCACTGCTATTTTTACATAGCCTGGACAGCAGGAATGACTGACTCAGGCACACAGATATACATCTGCAGAGTCCAAGCTCGGAAACAAACAGCAGTAATGAAAAAAATAATTGAACAAACATTTAAATTCAACTAAACTGAATATATCTCACCATGAAGTAAACTGAGACTGCTACTGATTACTGAAGACGTTGAGCCAGGCTGAGTACAGCTTTCTGGAGACAACCTGTCCCAACATGGGCTGTCTATGCCTTTTTTGCAAGTTGAAAACAACATGGTTTGTTTTCCTAGGAAAGAAGGCTGGTGATAAACAAAACTAAGTGGTTACAAAATCTTACTTGCCACAAAACATTTCAATTTTCATAATATTGGAGATTCTCCTGGGCTTCTATATTTTAGTTAGAGGCTGGACTTGAAGGATTCCCTGCATCTGTATCAGTGGGCAGGCAATAGATGGTACTGCAATATAAATGATAAATTGTAGTAACTGGAAAGATGACAGTGACGCACCATATTTTTAAGTATTCCTGTTTGCTGCAGGAGAGGAATACACAGACATTTAGCAAACCCCAGAAGAAAAATTTCTAGTACATAAGAAATCAGTATAAAATGTTTATCACGTAATTTACCACAGTAAATTAACCAAGCTATGAGCAGGGATATTATTTAAATCAAGGCTGTTGCTTTTGCATTTTTGTTTCTTCACCTAATTTATTCTGGTTACTTCATATCTGTGCAAATGTCTTCCTAATTATGCAGACTCACAATTTGAATAAAATCGCAAAACACAGAAAGTACCTATTACTAATGATGTGAAAGATTGCCTTCTGTCTATATTTGTTGTTTAATTCCCTGTGCGTTAGCTCTTCAGCGTGTCTGGAAAGATGCTTTTGTCCGAGTGGTCGTGCCATTACTTGGCCTGCAGACAGATCTGTATTGCAGCTCAAAAGTGATCTACGGACGGGCTGTGTTCTGTGTCGAAGGATCAGTCTGAAAAATGTACTTATAGTCTATGGACTGCTTAACTCTTCACCATGAATTCAATTATAAGCAGAGCATCACCTTCTCTTTCCATAAAACTTTCATAGTGACCTTAGGAAATGGTAAAACACAACCATTTCCAAATACATGGAGCCAGCATTGATTTCTTACATGTGAGACTAGGAGGTCACCAAAAACGTTTTATGGGTATGAAGCTGAAGGGTATTTTACTTTCTGCTTTGTGTCGGGACTAGCAGTGAACTTTATACAAAGTACATGGGCACTTGCTATTGATCACAGAATCAATTTACTGGGGTCAACATCGCCCAAGACAGGGTGCTCCGTGGTCCACCCTCCTAAAGCCCATCGCATGCGAGGTAAGGAGAAGCAGCTTAATCTTTACAGGGAAAGAGGAGGCTAAAGTGCAGTTGCTGTAATTCCTGCAAACTGATAGCAAGCTCATGGTTAATTAAGACAGCTGATTCACTGCAGTTTTTTTAAACCAGGATAACTTGGTTGTATATTTAAGCCTAAGAAGAACTTTCACCATGTGCTGCCCTGTGTCAGCTACAGTAAAAGACATGTGTGAAGCGTTTCAAAACTGCCAGAAGGACAACCAAACTTTCTAGGGACTGGCCCTGAAATTAGCAGTTGTTGCATCCACTGGCCCATCTACCATTACAGTAATAAATGGAACAGCTTATCTGTACAAATTGCTAAAGTGCGATTTTACACAGCATATCAGAAACCTCGGATTCCCACAGCACTGGCTAAGCCTAAAATTTCTGTGCTCTCCTTCACTTCGCTCACCACTCTCCCAAATGCCTTCCCAGTAAGTCAGGACACCAAACAAGAAAAGGATTTCTCCATGCCTCCGTTTCTTTTGTGAGTGAGGCAGAACAACTTTCAGCACCACTTCAGAAGTTCTTGCAGACCAGCAGGCAAATGCTGATGTGGCCAATACTCTACGCCCTCTTTTGAAGGGGATTCAAGCAAGTCATTCGAGGGCACTGTGCTTCAGAGCCCACAGAGAGGGCACATAACTCCCCATCACCATCAGCTGATTCCTACAGATATGATTCAGGTATCCAGCAGGCATGTAATCATGAGCTGATTACACATTCTAGGGTTTATTTTAGCTGCTATGTATCAGGATCAAAAACCCATGGTCTGAGTAAAGAAATCTTCAGCTGTAGCTTTTAGGCTCTAACTCCCACCCCCAGCTGTGGTTCAGAAGCTTTTGGTCTCCCAGTCCCAGTCGCACACAGGGTACCTTCTATTGATTGAAGGCTCTTAGTTTAGAGACTTCCTCCTGCAGAAAAGGAGCCAATAATCTGTCTGCCAGTGTTTCAGTCATGCTTCGCTTCCTCTGGACCATGTTCCCAGACTGCATGCTTCTGCTGTGACAAAAAATGCTTAATTTGAACATTGGATGACTAAACACTAACTGATAAAAAAACAATGAATACAGAGAAGTTTGTAACTTCAGTTTGGATAATAAACTCTTCAGGCTACATGTTCATTTAAACTTTCCAAACCTTCTATCATCGTATTGTTCTGGAAAAGAATCCACTGTGCCAGAGATCCCTTAAAAAAATATCAAGGCCACCTTCTATCCAGTTGGAAAACTTTAAACATATACATCAACTGCATGGGACACTCATAACTCGTAAGTTGTGATAGCGCTGGCTTCTAAATTAAAGAGAGTGAAGAACTTGAGCAATTTGAAATAATTACAGATGCTTTTGCTCCCTGTCATTCAACAGAGAAACCTGGTCAAGGTGCCTCACTTACGCACCTGCACGAGATGTTCTGAATGCTGAGCAAGACTGCTCAGGTGATCGGACAGCCAACTACTGCTGGAACCCCAAAAGCCTCAAAAACAGAAAAAGTATTTCTGGTAACAGCCAATTTCCAGAAAACCTCCGACATTTATTTGAAGGGCATTCCTACTTTTTTTTAATTGTCTGTCCAGTCCCTTTTCTTACAAACTCGACACTTTGCAAAATACACATACTTAACAACATGACAGCACTCTCTTTAGGTCTGCTACTTAGAACATATTAGCTATTTTGAAATAAAATTGTACATAAGGAGTCCCAGTTCAAACATATTTTTTTTCCTTATACATATTTAAAGTAAAGAAAACCTACCAAACTTGCCTACTAAAGGTTTGTTGTGCTTTCAGCCATTAAAGAGAACATTAGCTAACAGCTATTTTCACGTGTATCCTCCCCAGATTGATTTGATTTTGTCTCTGTCAGTCTATATTATTTGAACATGCTTGTGGTCATAATACCTCTCTCAAAGGGTAGCAGCAGAATTATTCCTAGTAGAATAGCCTCCTATTATTCTGATCTACTGGACAACAACAACATCATCAACAAAAAAACCTTAGATGATTCCAAGAATCTGCATCTTGAATGCATAAACTCCCCCAGTGTTAGCAAAAAATAGACTCACATACATTTAAGGGTCTGACCCAAAGTCCTTTTCAAAGAGACCCAGAGATGACCAGCAAAACTCAGTTTTCCAAATCCTAATGCAGTGCCCTAACCATGAGATTTCATCTTTTGAATTCACCTTGCACAGTCAGGGATTTGATTTTCAGAAGGGAGCGTCTGCCAGCTGTACTTTTCCACTGCTTAGCAGAAATTTGGTTCAATCGGGTTAGATCAGTGACTTAAGAGGCACAACAGAATGAGAGAGACAGTATCTCAGTGAAAACTTCAAGGGATCTGAGGGACTTGAATCGGGAGAATAAACTCTTTGCCCATTCTATTACATGCACAGTCTAACAAGGAGACCTTGAGATAGCAATACGGGGGGAACAGCAGTGGAGTCTGACTCCTCCCTAAATCCTTAGTGATTTTCTTTGGTGGAAATCATTGATCCAAGTCCCTGAGATTAGCGAGAGGAGTATTCACAGGAACGGTGCTGTCTGTACACATTAGGGCAGATGATCCTTAACACAACTTAATTTGAATAGGAGTAGCTCTAAGATTGCACGTAATAGAGAAACAGTGCATTGTCGCATTTTGTTAATACTTAGTTATTTATAACTAGACTTCAATCCTCCAGATAAAATACAAATTTACAGAAGCCCCGTAGAGGTAGCACCTATTTAAAGCATTTTAAACATTGTGATTGAGGCATGTTTGTTTATGTGGACCTTAAAATTATGGGGTTTATGTTGCCATACTGGCCCTGTAACTGCACATGAAAGATCAAAACTGATCACGTGGGGCAAAATTTGAAGTGAAATGGATCTCAAGTGCCCTCCATTCAATAGGAAGGATGTTTAAGAAGCCTAATTTTGTGTGCTATACATATAAATATATTTTATACTATAAATATGTTTATTATATATATGTGCATATAAATATATTTTATACTATTTCATATATGTTACCGTCCTAAAAAGAGAGTAATAACACCAAAAGAAAACACACATGCACACAAAAAAACAAACCCAAATAAACAACAGGGAGCGTTGCATATCGAGTAAGATTCTGCCAGCACCTGACTGCGAGGTAGAGTGGCCATTTAACAGTGAAATCTGCAGTATAACAGCTTTCAAATGAATATCTTTCTTATGTTAATTATATTGTGTAGCAAATGATACAAGTACATT
Organism: Dromas ardeola; assembly: GCA_013398915.1. Taxonomy (NCBI): domain Eukaryota; kingdom Metazoa; phylum Chordata; class Aves; order Charadriiformes; family Dromadidae; genus Dromas; species Dromas ardeola. The sequence goes on from VYZM01010274.1 coordinate 137,495, forward strand.
AGATAGGGTTACCCGTTACCACCGCTGCTATTTGCAGTGGATTTGTATCCAGCTGCTGTGAGGATACGCTGGGTATTAGAATGACTGCCAGCCTCAGCCTTCAGGATGAGGATGGCTCCCTGTAATTAACAAGCGAGCTGCGTGAAACTATTGCTCAGCCTTCAGGGAGAGAGGTGGAAAAATCTCAGTGTCTAAAAATCGGCTATTATGCATCAGATAAACCAGTCTGCATAAGAATTTCCAATCTTGGTAATTTAATGCATACACACAATATGTGCAATATGCACATAAATATCTAATACACACAAACACGTAGTATGTAACATGCGTATACGTGCACATGTACACACACATATATATATTAAAAAAATGTACTTTGCACACAGACATGGAGTTCACTTTGAAATTAGGGACATTGTTTGGTTAAAGCAAGAGTTCAGGAAAGGTGAACTTCTTGATGATCAACTTAAAATGGACATTCTGGAATTGATTACCACTATATGCTATCTACCAACTATCTGATTTCTTTCATAATCGACATAGGAACCTACTGAAGAAGGTGTTTATAAAATTCTGCTTTGAATTGTCCTACTTTCCAGTAAATACTTCCCTTTGCACGGTGTTTGTCCCTGGTAGTTGGGACTATGGCTTTTCAGAAACAAGGTTCAAGGATGATTGCTTCCAAATTCAGAAGATTCAATTAGCTCATTATGTAATTAAGCATCATCTGATAACTAATCCTGCTGCATCTTATTATAAAATATAATCAAAACCAGACACAGTGTGATATTAAATACAAACTACTGTTAGAATAATATAAATGCTACAAAATAACCTCCATGTAAATAAAAATTTAAAGCTGTATAATACTAGAGGAGCCATTATGATGCCTTACACAAATACATCATTACAGATATTTTGCAGAATGTGCATTATATTATCATCACATTATAATGTGGCAATTGGGGTCCAACGTTTACAGCTGTATTATAAAAGGGGTTCCTTCTAGCTGGTAGTGGAAAGAATAACTGAGTAAGAACACTAGTTTAATTGAAAGTTTATTTGAAAGCTTATTAATACTTCAATGCATCATGGTTCAATTCATTCAATTTATAGCAGATAAAATTTAAGACATTATAATTTTTAAATTAATAAAATAATCTCCAATCTCCACAGCAAGCTCTTTATCTGCTGCTTTTAATTTTACAAAGCTGTAGCCTCCATGGGTACAGAGACGCTGTGGAGAAGTTAGCAATCAGGACTCATCTCTTATCTGGTCTGTCTCATGAAATTTTTTATTATTTTCAACTATGTATAGATAAACTTGGCTCACAGCAAAATCATCATAATCACATCATCCTCTTGAAAAGTTCTCTAACTTGTTTATTGACAAGGAAATAGTGAAATCTCTTTTCTTGTTTGACCTAATTATAAACAGTTATCCCCCGGGGCAGAAGGTGAGCAGCAGGCATATGCAGGAATGGCCACTTTCCTGCTGTATCCACTAATGCAAAAACATACAGCTCGATTATCTCTGATGGCTAGCTTCCTGCAGTATTTCATATCATGGTCATATCTAGATTAAAAAGATTTTGCCTTTGGGAGCTATATAGTTGTTAATTTTTTTTATTTTTTTTTTTCTTTTTAATACATAAAGCAAGCGCTAAGACTCTGTGTAGAGATGGACTTTTACTACAGCATGTTTTCAGGGGTGAGATGACCTCCACAGCTCTAGGTCACTCGTGTTCCTTGGCCACAGTGGGTGGGAACAGACTTTCCTGCGAGCTGGGCCAGCACGTGTAGGTGCAGCGCAAGAGCCCATCGAGGGGCCTTGCTACTGTGTCAGGTGCACAGAAAGTCTTCATAGAGGTCTGTCTGTGCAGGCTCTGGTTGACATCAAAATGCAGAGTAGCAGAAACACACCTCGGAGAGAGTGGGAAGAGTTCTCTGCCCTCACAGCTCCTTTTGGGGATCGCAAGAACTGATCATGTGGCTTTGTCAGTGTGATCCTAACAAACAGTCCCACCTAAATGAAACCCAGTGGAGAGCAAGTGACTGAAGGTGACAACAAGCAAACCCAAGTGGACTGCTCTTAAATGTGCTAGCAGCTTTACACGTATTTTGAACACCTAGTAAGAATCACAGTCCAGCAGCGAGTGCCCCATCCAACTTAAACGTATAATCTTTTCTAACCTACCAGTCTATAACCTGCAATTCTGAAGCTGAAACGTGAAAATCTGGTTTTGAAAGATTTGGCATCTTCAGGGACCTCCTGCCTTTCAAATGAAATTCTTTGGATGAATTTTATATTACAGTAGACAGTATCCACTCTATCTGGAAGGCAGAAAGAACTGGAAAGCTAATGGTAACATATATACTATACTCTCCTTACTCTTCCCAAAAGGAGTGAAGCAGCAACAAGAATAACAAAGATAGCCAGAACCATGGGAAACGTATATCGATAAAAGGTTTTGGCAACACAGTCCTAGCCCATAATGCTGGAAAAAATTCCAAGTCACCTAAAGACCCTTAGAAAAATATAGCATGCAGACCCTCCGGAGTGCTTAACTTCGTGTTCCTGCATTGACTATTCAGGAGCAGCAGGCTTTCGACAGCTCTCACCAATTCCTTGAGTTTAGATACTGTTATAGGTGCCAAAGTCCATTGCAGTGAGTGGTCCGAGAATGACCCAGAGTGACTGGAACTGTGCAGAGAATGAGCAAGCATTAATCCTTCCAGCAAGACAGATTCACCTGCCCTCATGAAGCAAAGCTATACCCTGTGTTGCTTGAGAAATGCTTGGCAGCCACAGTAAAACGTACTTCACATCAAGCACAATTTGCTGTATTATTTGCATACACATTCCCACCCTCAGACAGGCTAGCACTGCTGCCGAGGGAGCACGGGCGAGAAAAAAAGCAAAGACAGAACTGCATCAAGTGTTCGAAGCTTTGGTTGAGAGTAAGAATAAATCTAAATATTTTCAAGTCAGCGCACATTTGGCTTTTTATTTTAGGGCACATAGAAAAGTCCTCTGCCAAAGCTGAGGACCATCACTGCCAGGGCTCAGACAAAAGGATGGGACACACATTACTCCCTAATCCTCTGCAGTGCAATGTCAACCACCCAAACCACCTCACCTGGCAGTTTCAATTAAGACAACCATACACCGAAGTGTGACTTGGACTCATTCAACCCATTCCCTGGCTGTACACCAGTCCTGCAGAGAGACCGTAACTACTACCTGACAGAAGGGTGGAGCATGTAAAATCTGCTCGACCCATTTGCTATGAGCATTAGGAATATGTCTGTCACCCAAATGTCTACTGAAAATTATATTTAGTCTCATAAGTAAAAAAAAAGCATTTTTGAAAATTTCACACGAAGCTTGGACAGCACTGAAATGACCTCTAAATATAACTACTTTAACTATCAAATAGACATTAAACTGGAGAATCCTGAAAAAATGAGGCTTCATTCTATTTCTTTCGTACTGTAAATCTGTCACGTCAGGGCCTAAAAAAAGGTCTTATTAGAGTATCATTCACTTGGTAACTCATCATGGGAGCTTCAATCCACTGAGGTCTAGTGTGTCAATGCTTATGGGGAGAACGTTTTTATTTCACGGCCCATTGAGTCAATGGATGGAGCTGTTTCAGTCTGCTGGGTTAATGTGGGTGCTGCTGATACACAGCGAATGCATTTACAGTGTTAAACAGCCTTACAAAATTTTTCATGAAAAAGCACATACTCTGTATACAGAATAATATTTTTTCAAATTAAAACACGTCAATTATTAAGATTGGTTTTTCAAAATAGGAAAAGCAATTAATTCATACTGTAAATTAATTGCTAGCTTTGCCACCTAGATAAAAAAGGGGAAAACGCCTTTTTCTTAAGTTATGATAGGCCAGAGAACATGTTTTATAGGTCAATCTTGCATATTTCTACTCATGTGAGGGATAATTACACACACAGACAGGTCTGCTTTTATGATTGAGACTATTTGCATTAGTAAAGTTTTACAAGGTCAGGTTTTTGCTAGTTGAGACCGAACAATTTTAAATTTCAAAAGAGGCGAGCAGATTCTGCAATAGGAGCAGAGCAGGAAGTCACAGCCAAAAGCAGTTACACCATTACAGTGAGGTTTGGGGAATGAAACTGGTGCACAGACTTCTAGCACTGGTGGCAAAAACGTTGCTGCTTTAATGTTAGCCATCCTTCGGAGTCCTGGGAACTCAGTGCTCATCCCATTTAATTCACGGAGCATGTGAAAGCCTTGAAGGGCTGGCAGCCTCACAAGAGACACTTCATTGGCATTTGTTATCTGCTGTTTTGCTGACGCTTACTTTAGGAAACTTTAGAACGACATGGTAGAGGTTACCGACAGAAGTTCCACTGACTTTCCTCGTGAAAGAAGGTAGATGGAAAGCCAAATAGCAGCTCTCTAGGACTGCACTAATAAAAAGAATATGCCTTCATGAAGGAGGGTTTATCATTCGCATGAGGACAAAGGAACAAATTAAGAGAAATTCGTATGAACCTTTGAAAATCTCATTTGGTTATTTGTATTTTAAGCATAAAAAATTGGAAATATATTTAAACTTTGTCCACTGATGGACTTACTTCTTTATGACATTACTCAAAGACTCAATCATCTGGGAATAAAATGGAAAATCTTCATCTCACATGTCTTAGCGTAACTTTCTAAAGCTTTTTAGGGAAAGCTCTATAATAAAATAAACCTTTCTAGGCAGCATATTAGAGATCCTGTAATATTTGTAACTTTTACTCATGAATATTTTTGATCCAAATACACACCTAATGGTTAACGAAGGAGGAGAAAGACATCTCTTGCTGCACAATCAAGGTTAATATTGCAAAAGAGTCAAAGCTTGCTTTGCAAGACAGCAAAAAGAAACGCAGATAGGAAAGATGAATAGGGGTGATGAAATAAGTCCCCTTCCATTTTACAATCCCATTAAAAGCTGAAAAAGAGTTGACCTGTTTCCAGATGAGTAAATGTTCTTCCCCAAGCTTAAGATATTCTTCTTAGCTGTTTTTTCTTTGGTGAACTTCTACTGTCTCCTGGTCCCAAAAATACTTAGAAAATAGCATGGCCATCATTTATGTTTCATTTTGAAGTTGCATTAGGGCAGATATTCTACTGTATATAAGTTTACCCTCTCTTATGATCAGTATTACAGTAGTACCTAGGACCCAAGAACATGGAACAAAACCTTAACTGTGTCTCAAACACGCAGCTTCAGCCTTTCGTCCTCCCAACCTCTGACACACAATTCTTTCCAAAATCGTCAGTGCAACCAACTATTGAATCAAACATCCATAAACACAATTTGAGAAAAAAATTATTTTGCTAAGAGGCTGCAAGTGGTGGTTGTAGTGTACCACCACACATAGGGTACACTGACATAGAAGAGGTATGAATCTACATTTATAGGAAAGAGTGTTAGCTATGCATTTTGTACTTCCAATGAGAACAAGTACAGTAGATAGACTGTGTATATTAATCAGCTTATTACACCCCTTAACATTAATTCTGAATTGTTTTACTTGCTGTATTGTCTTTTTGCTATTGGTGGATGAGAAGGGGGTCAACAGTCAAGTGGATGTACAGTTCTTAAAAGTAATTCAGGATCTCAAGTATGAACAACAGCATATTTGTTGCCTCAGCTATCCCATTTTGAAAAACAAAAATGTCTAAATGTGAAATTGAAAGCCAATCTTCAGGGTAAAAATATTCAGAACAAATTGTAACTGTGTTCGAAATGTGCAAATTATTTTTTATTCACTTAAACTGGTTTAAATCTGTAATAATGCAGTGACTAATTGTGCCCTGAGTAGGCAGAGGCGTGCCTGACTAAAAAGATTGGAAATGGCAGTTAAATAATTAATGTAAAAATATGTTGATGATCCTAAATAAGAAAATGTGAGATATTTGAAATGAAATAGCTGCCATCAGGTAATCTGCTTACTGCATAAGAGGCATTAGTAATATCCATTGACTACATATGCCATAAATAAACAAACCTATGAATGAGAGCGATAACTTTTTTCCATTTCTGCTGAAGAGGAATATACCTCAAAGCATTTAGTTTTACAGTAATTAAATAAAGAATCCCAGCCTATATGCATCTAATACAGTTTTTTAAGGTACCAATACAAACCTCACAGTTTATTTGAGAGTGAAATTAAGATATTAAGTACTAAATTTTTTTTTTTTTTTTTTGGGGGGGGGGGTGATGAAAGCACCAGATTATACACACTTCTCTGATATTAAATGAAGATTGATATTAATGATACATGTGCATATTGTAAAGACCGTTAAATTAAATATTGTATTCAAAGAGAAAGCCAAAACAGGAAGAGTCATTCCAATCCGGAGTTGTAAGGTAGCTGTAGCTGTCTTCTGAAGGTCTTTGAGAGCATGGTAGACAGGCACCTGCCTGATGCAGAGACAAATGACTGCCCTGAAGCGCAGCAAAAAACTAAATAGCATTTTGAAGTCTTCTTGAGGCTGGTTTTCATAGGAGTGTGGGGTTGTGGTTCCACTTTGGCAGATCAGTAGCATTACTCAGAACAGTAAGTGGATCAGAGAAAGCTGGGGAGAGACACCCGAGTCCAACAACACAAAGGGGCAACTTTATCAGAATCAGAGGTAACATGAAGAGCGTGAAACAGCCTATGCAGCTGGGAGAGCCCTGCCTCGGCAAGCTAATGAGGCACTGCAGTAACTAACAGTTTCAGCATCACTAAAAAAAGAAATCATTCAGCTTCCTCTGGCTGCATATTCTCCCCTCTCCATTTTCTTCTTGAGCAGATAAGGTAGAGCTGGGGCTTTTATTGTTGCTGAGTTTTATTATTGATTCCAGCAATATATTTGTATTTTTAGATATATTTTGAAAGCTAGACTCCTTTTGCAATACAATTTAAGCCTGCAAAACTTCTACCCATGTTTTAATGTGAACTCTTGGGGCTGAGCTTACAGCAGCCTGTCAGAGGAGTGAGTGCTCTAAATGACGCTATTCATCTTCTGGCCATGCATTTTGCAGGTGAAAAGAAGGATAAATGATTTTAGCCTAATCTAGTACCTGCCTAGCTAGGCCTAAACATTACTCTCATCACCATGGTAACCCCGAAGGAAAAACACACAACTAACCTTTAAGTGTTAGGAATAAGGAAAACAGGTTTTATTCTTTTCTTTGGGTTTTTATTTTGTTTTCAAAAAAACAAATAATGCAAAAGATTCAATAGCAAAGACTCTTAATTTACTCCCCAAACTTTGAGCAGTGAATCTGGTATACTCCTTTTGCTTTTGCACTGTGCTTCACAGGAGAAATGGTCTTGATAAAATGGCAAATGAGGGATAATTGAAAATGGAGACTGATGTAAAACTCAGGTAAGCAGCTGTATACTCAAGTTTCTGTGACCTTGGCATCATCTTGCTGAATAACACAGTTTCTTTACTTCATTCGGTTTAGCAGTCAGATTAAAAGCTATGCTGAGAACCTTCATTAGAAAATTATATGCATACAGCCACATACAAAACCAAAAGGAACCCTGGCCATCATAAAATGAGCCATGTAGGACTAAAATAAGAAGATATCTGCCTTCAAAAATCACCTTTCTATATCAACTGCTTTGCCACAAAGACATTTTACATGAAAGCTCACAGGCATCTCTGGGCAGGGGCTTCAGAGAAAGTCTTTCCCCTTATGGGTGTCAGTAGAATTCATGCCGAAGCAACTCTGTTTTCCACAGAACTTGTCAGAATCACGTATTCACATTGGGCCAACAAATTCCCAGCACATAGTACTGACTGACACAGCACAGTGGGAAACAGGCTGGAGAATCATTGATAGGATTAAGGTCCATTGCTGGGTCTTGTGGTGGTTTGCAATGTCCCTGTGCAACATAAATGGGATCCTGTGTGTTACTTAGCAGGGACCCTGAGGCACCTCTGTTATGTTTCCCACACCAAACACCACTCTGGCCTTGCAGAAGAGTGCCGGGGGAAAACTGCACAGCTGGCCAGATGTTTCCTGCCCTCTGATGGGAGCAGGTTGAAGAGTAAACAGGACTCCATGGCTCCTCATCACTTGCTCCAGGCAGACATTGTGTCTTCCTGTTAGCCTGTTCATCATCTGACAAAGTCTTAACCCGGGCACAGTCAGCATTTGTGAAAGTGGCTTGCAGTATCATCACGGAGTCTGTAACTATATTTCTCTTCTCTGTTGCATCTAGTGTTTGTAGCAGCAAATCAAACAACAGATGTATAGCACCTAGAGTCAGACAACGTGTCATGTCCCAAACAGATTTACTCTGCAAATATTGGAAGATATTTTCAATAGATAATATTATAATTTTTCCATTTTTCTTATGAAACAACCAGAAGATGATAATAAAAGTGACTATGTACCTTAAATAAATTAATGTTTATCTGTTTAGAAAAACATACATATACTTGGGGAAAAAAGCAATAGATGCCAGAGAATCATGCATCTGTTCTGCTCTGTTTTATATCTGAATAATCAGGGTTGCTTCTTCTTCATTTACTTGCAAATGCAGGCATTTTTTCTAACATGCATTCATTTAGGAGGGGAGATTTTACTAGCATTTTCATATACTTAAGGTGAGGACGATACATGATGACAGTGTCTAAAATTATTATTTTCCCATGTAAGTTTCCTTTTATGTTAAACTTTCAATTTTCTAATTTCAGGTTTATATCCTAGTCCTACAGGAATACGCCTGTAGAACGTGCTTAAAAGAAGTGCTAATAAAAACTCCCTATTATGCTTAGACTCTACAGTTTGAAAAAGAAAAGTCTCAGTTAAACGATCAACTCTAATAATATGTAACACAAAAGAGACAGAAAGCTAGAGAAAGTAAGGGCCAGAAGTCCGATCTTATTAACATGGTATCACGCATAAATGAAGCTGTTGCCACACTAGGTCACCCAACTTCACAATAAATGAAGAAAATTTACACTAGGCAAACACATGTCACATTTTGAAAATCAGAACACATATCGGGCAAATTTTAGCCAAAAAGAGTTGTTGCATGTGACATGATGCCTGATATTTGTTAGATGTTTAACTAACACTCACTAAATGGCATAACACAAAAGTTTCAAATGCACTTAAAAAACTATACTCTAGTAGGTCAATGATTGAGCAAAAGCATAAATGTAACCTTTCACCTTCCAGCCTGCCGTTTGGTGATTGCATCAGGAAACTCAACTTAGCTAATGATTCCGTTAATCTTTTTCTAACCATTCACACAAATCTTTAATAAATCTTATGGAAGTTTAAGCATTGTTTTAAATTACTCTTATTTATAGTCATGTTTAAATAAAAACATAACATTGTAGGCAATAACAGTCTAACAATGGTACAAGATTCTAAAGTAAAGAATTCTTCCCATCCATATCCTTCCTCTCCTGTCAGTTTAAAGATGATTCATTTCTTATTTATTTCCCATTTCCTTTCTTTATTTCTCTTTTCTTGTACAAAACTGATCTCCAAAAGACAAAACCAGACAACAAACCTTCAGATGTTTTGTAGTTAAAGTCTATCTATTTGTCTTTTATGGTGAGCAATGCAAATTTTGGCTTGTAGAAATAACCTCATTAGGTATGCAGGCTTTTCTTTAGAAACACTATCATAAAAACCACAGCTAAGTCATTAATCTTTTCAAAAAGCTTGTTGAGATCCCCATAGGCATTTAAATGGATCATAACAGCCTGACATATGAAATGTAGAGCTGCAGCCAAGAGTCTGACAGAAGCGCAAATTTGGACAAATAAGACCATCAAAGCTTCAGCTGAAGAGATTTCTGTCCTCTCCACAGGACAAGGGCTTGATAAGACCCATCATGGAGGATGAAACTATAAGCAAAGAGATAAAAATGCCAAACTCATGCCAGCAACCCATGGACTGTTAAAAGCCTACCTGCTTGAAGACATCAGCTATTAATGAGACTGGCACCAGAGGATAAATGATGGAGTATTTGCCCAAGGGTGAGCACCCCTGTTTGTCTTGGCGGATGATAATACTGCACTCACAGGAGTGAGGTGAACACCTGGTGTATTAAACCAACAAAATTACAATATCCTCTTGCACAAATAGAGAAAAACCCCCCAAAAAAAGAAGATTTTCTGGGACAAACCCCAGAGATTAGTGGTTATAATATCCATGGACAATGAAAATTCGACCAAACAGCTTACAAATAAACCATCCCTCAGAAAGAATGCACCCAAATTTCACTGTTCACCTCTGGAGTAGCTCCAGGCTACTTTCTAGATTAGGTATGTTTGCTCCAGGTTATCTTTCAATACCAGGATAAAGTATTTCACCCAGAGACCCAGACCCAAACTGATTGTACTCTAAAGCGGAGGTGCTCAGACTCATTTATCAAAACTATTCAGGCAGGACTATGAGCTGAATCAGACTTAAGATGCTGAGAACTTCACAGAAGCTGTACAAAAACTGAAAAGGTTTTGCCAAATCCTGGGAAAAAAATGGATTTGGCCAGAAACAAAAACTTTGAAGTTGTTGGTTTTTTTAATGGGAACTAGGGAGTAAAAAGAATTGTTGTCCAGGTGAGTGAGACAGAAGGTATGAGAAAAATTAAGAGAAAGGTTGCAGAATGAACCTCACAGCTACAGCAAAAGTAGTAACTGAAATTTTATAATCTCCAGGAAGGACTTTGAGAACAGCTACACCATTTGCTTTCATAAACCATTCTGAGTTTGTGACGTCTCAGTATCAGCCAGGTGAATATGGAGGACTTTTAAAATTTAGTGTTAATTTAATGTACAAAGCACCACCGTTTTTCCTGCTTGCCCAGCACTAATGGAAATGCACAGTTTTGCGTAGGAAAATAAGCAGCACATTATCTGGCATTTTAAAAGTTATACAGCAATGAGACACAAAAGAATGTGAATGTGTATTTGCATTCAGGGAGGAGAAATATGCAGCCTTTGTGATAAGTTACACTTTCTTACACAAGCATCTTTTCTGAGATTTCTGCAACCTCAGAAGTCAATAATCTCCTTTTTCCTTTTAAACAGAGTGTAAAACAACTTGGAATTGTTGAGCCAGCCACACGGAGAATTATTTCCAGTTACAGTTAGCTTAACATGCAAATGAAGCATCGCTCTAGCATCTAATCATGCCTCATCTTGTTATAAAAGGTCTGAGGAACGCTGCTTTAGGCACACGCAGTAATTTGGAGAAACACTTCATGATATGCATAAAAGTGTAAGTAAGCTTGTAAGTACACACGACTAATAAGTAGAAAAACAGCTGTAGTTTTGCTACAGTTCTGTAGCATTACTGCAGTTCTGCTGCAGATCGGCTAAGAAATCTAGTGACAGTCTACTGGTCCAGACTCTTCATTCCTGAAGTATGTTCAACTCCTGCCTTGCTGTATCAGCCTTGACAGTTTTGTACCACACAGGCTTGATTTCTCTATCTGGAAGTGCTGCCTCCATCCCCATTACTATCTTAGGCCAGGGAAGAGGATGAGTAGAGTCTAGACCGGCCCCATCTAACCTCAAACACTTCACCAAGGTTGCAAATTAGAGCTTAGGATCCCAAAACACTCTCTGTAAGTACTTCAAATGGACAATTCAGTTCAAAGTTGTAGGAGATGAACCCTGGGCTGTTCCCACTGCTGAATTAATTAGCAAATGAGGAGCTCTTGTTCTTCTGAAATAGGCTGAAAAACTATTTGAGAGTTTTTCAAGCTTCTCAATTATTTTCCTATCTCAAGAGCGGAAAGAAAAAGTAAAATGTTAAGAATATTTCATAGGCTGAAAATAGAAAAAAGAATATCTATGCTGCTCATCTGGATTGTTTGTTTTCAATATTTTGTGCTTCACTTAATGTTATTCCTTCATATTTTCCAACCAGGAATTACCTTAACTTTCTAAAAGAAAATCTATTTCAAACAAAATCCTAGAACTCTTCAATTTTGAAAATGTCAAAATAGAACGAGTGACAGCTCAAAAACTGTTGGCAAAATGCAAAATTAATCAGAATGACTTTTTCCCCTTGAAAATGATAACTTGGTGTTTTACAAGGAGTAGATAGCAGAATATCACCAATGATACCTCTACTGCTGCTCAGTCATGATGCTCCGTTCTTACACGAGAATTTGGACCAGGAAGAAGCAGAAACGGCTTCCAGGTACATAAAGATACAATTGATTAATAAGAAACATCATAGTTTCACATTATTGACCAATGTTATAGGCGAATTCCAAGTCTGATTTCAACAAATGTACACAAAGCTACACAGAAATAATCCATTTCAGAAATACACAGAAAGAATCCATGTCTGGACTTATTTATGTTTACATTGTTTACTTATTCAAGATTTGCTATACCTCACATGCAATTAAATCATAAAGTTCAGTGAAAATTTTAGTTATGCTTTTTTCCCAGAAATACTTTATATAACGTCCATTTTATATCAACTTTATATAATGTCCATAGAAGTCCACATTCACGTACTCTTAGCCTACAGACAGCCTCACAATAAAATCTTCCCTGTGTACTCGTAGAAGTATCTCACCACTTACCCAAACGATGCTCTAAATTAAAAAACTCCTTTCGGCTGCCATACGAGTACTAAGGCAGGCTGAAAAAAGCACTTTTAAAAAGTGCCACATCTGTGACATAACTATGAGATGACATGACTTCTTTTTTTTTCCAACAGTCATTTCCTAATCAAAGCCCAGAAGCTGTTGAACTAATGAAAATGTCACCTGCAATTTGATGCAGATAGTTGTGATTGCCTAGGTGTCATCACGCATACTGCAGTGTTTTCTCAATGACTGCAGAAGATCTGGTTTTCCTCCCGTGAGTACAGGGTCATTGATAACCAGACGAATGATGCAGAGCAACATGAGCCGTGCGGTTGGTGGGTAACAGCACCTTCCAAGCACACACTGAACCAGGCCCTGAACACATCAGCACACCTATCCGAACAAATAAAAGCTGCTTAATGGCTATTCAGTGCCTAATGACTTACCTGCTAATCACAGACCTATAGGCATAAAACCATTGCCAGAAACAGGCTTGAGTGAATTTGTGAAGGATTGATCAAAAATCTGATGTAGTGCCATCAGTACCAATAGCAGAATCATAGAATTGCCTAGGTTGGAAGGGACCTCTGGAGATCGCCTAGTCCAACCCCCTGCCAGAGCAGGGTCACCCAGAGCAGGTTACACAGGAACACGTCCAGGCGGGTTTTGAATGTCTCCAGAGATGGAGACTCCACCACCTCTCTGGGCAGCCTGTTCATCTAGCCCAACTATCAACCTAACTCTGACAAAAACCATCACTAATCTAAACTATATCTCTAAGCACTATGTCTACCCATCTTTTAAATACTTCCAGGGATGGTGCCTCAACCACTTCCCTGGGCAGGCTGTTCCAACACATGAGGGCTGAACAGTGGTTTGTTTAGTTTTTGACTTTTGTTCTATATATTATGTGGACATGGTTCACTCTCACATAGCTTTTCAGGATTTGCAGGTACCATCTGTAGTTTGATGAGTACTCTCAAGTACATTACATACCCTCATGCTTCAATTTATTCAAGTATCAACTAGTAGTAAATAATTGCTCATTTAATTCCAGTCACTAGGAGTTGAGTATCTAAGCCTCTTACATACATGTCTTATTTTTCCCCCAAACCCACCATTATAAAGCTTATAAGCAGAGATGGTCAGGGTAGTTTAGTAAATTTTTTTCAAGTGAAAAATGATATTTCATTTTAAAAGTGTGCCAACATAATAAAGGGGTTTTTTTCAGCATTTCAAGTCTCTGACTCAAAGTGAGAATAAGACTTGAACCTCCAGCTCATAAATCTTACACTGCTGACCTCGCAATGCAAGTAAAATTTTGAACTACAACATGCTTCCAAAAGTTACTACCAAAGATTTAGTATAAACAAAGGAATTTGCAGATGAATACTGCAGTATTTATCCATACAGGTTGTTCACAAGATGTTCACACAAATAATTCCCTTCCTTTTGTCAATGATAAATGAAAGAAAATGTGTAAATTTTGCTCTTGTGAAGGAAAAAAAATAAAAATCACCCAGATGAACTACAATTCTGTTGAAGTTCACAAAAGGTTTACCTCAACATTAGCACTGATGAATCAGCAAGTAACCTCACAAGCCCTTCAGAAGGACTGAATGCAGAAATAATTATTTATTAGGACAGTACCCGACAAGATTGTTGTTTTGATGAATTGGCACACATGGAAGTTGCAGATGATGAATTGCACTGACGTTAATTCTATTAAAAGTTGCCTAATAGGCACATAATTTGATTTATTCATTTTTCAACATAGAAGAGCACCCTCATCTCATATAAACCAAACCACTCACATTACTAGAACATAGCAATAGTACAGGCACTAGATATCGAATAAAATCTTCCACTCTATAGCTCGTTACATTCTCAGCAAGTTGTGGAATATGACAATTAATGCATGTATCTGCATACTTTGGAAGTCAGAATTGACTTTATAGTCAGAGAGAAAATGGTGAATATACCTAGCAGTTCTACATAGTCAGCAACACCTGGCTTAAATTACTATTTGCTAAGTAGACAAAATAAATGACCGTGTTTCTATCTCAATACATTGGGATACATCATTTTTTAGGTTCTTTTAGTCATGCAGTTCTCTCTGATCTGTGATACTCCTAACAAAGCTGAACACAATGGAATAGAATAACTCATAAAAACTAAAATGCTGCATGTTTATACATATTTGATTTATATCCCTCTCCAGAGTCTTGTACTAGCACTACAGACAAGCTTAAATAAATGTCTCTTCCTATGAATCCAACTCTAAAAACTTATACGATGCCACTTTTACTACTGCAAAATGAAGAGGGGGAAAAAGAGACACTTTATTTTATAAAGAGAAAAAATGTTTTTTCCCCTTCTTCAAGGGTAACCCTGGCCATGACTACGCGGATAACACAAGTTACCTCAGAATACGCTGAAAATCACCCAGGGAAATGAAGAATTTCCAAGATGAGCCAAATATCACAGATGTCAGCATATCTTCTCTTGAGGACTCATCAGAAACTAAAGCAAAAAGCTTTAAAAAGTACACAACTAAAATACACAGGCAGGAATCGTATTATTCCAGCCAAATACACTAGCAAACTAAATCTCATGCAGAAAACACATGTATGTATGTACACATGCATGTATAAAGCCTTTTTCCTGCCTTGTGCAGGTTGTCTTTATTCAGAAGATCAAACATCTATCTTCTGAGAATATTTGAGAGTCTTGTGGAATGGACCTAAAACCATATGGATTTTGAGTCAATTTGGGGCACCAATAAAAATTGTCCTTTACATTTAGGCAACATTTCGAAATGTATTCTTTTGCCTCCTTTTATTTCCTTTATAACTGTAAGAAAACAGGGGAGGGACCCTACTTGGAAACTCCCTCTGACTTGGGAAATTTCCAGTAGCTCTAGGGTAGTGAGCATCAATGAAGTTATACTGCCAGTTCTCTAAAGCCACATTCCCCTAGCACTGTCGTGACAACAGCTCAGTAGGTTTCACTTGCCAGCCAGGAGAAGTCCTATGATGATACAGGCAAAACTTCAAACATAGCCAAAGCAAGCATGTGAGAACACTGGAGAGGTCACAGGCATGCTAAAGCAAATAAATGGCTCAACTGGAAGTCTACAGAAGAGTAACATAAAAAATTCCAAGAGGATTAGTTATATTTTTTTTCCAAAGGTCAAGAAGGATTTGATTTAATGGAAAAAGTTTTTGTGCTGTCTGGCCTGCCTTGTCCATCCGTAGGTTTGAATGATTAACAGTTTTTCCAACTGGATAGCTGAGTGGCTTCCAGTTCCTATCCAAACTATAAAAATTATGCAGAAAATTCACTGTTCTTTGCCTCCCTGGCAATCCATCAACCTTAATTATAACTGTGCTAGAAAAACAGCACTCTTTATAGAACTTTTTAAAGCTTGACTTGTTCTGCTGCCATTATAAGAAAACTAAATAGCTGAGCAATTTAATTTAATTTCTCCAATACTGCCTCATGTTTTCTAAACAAGAACCATAGTTCTTCTAAGTTTGAAACATCTGAAATATTGATTACAGTACACTTTTTTTTGAGAGTAAAATGGATTAAATGGGTTATTTTTGTCACTCAACAAAAGCCATAATGAAGCATGGGTGACTAGAACGTGCTGTCTATACATTTTGTCTGTCCTATTAAAACCGAAGTAAAACAGAATATTTTGGGATGAGTAAGCATGGGCTTATATATTTCCACTGGCAAAAGGAAGGTTGGTTTCCCACAGAGAAGCTGTGCTCATAGCTGTGAACTGCCCTAATGTTGTGACTGGTAGGAAGGGTTTGATGAAGAGAAGGTGAATCTGTGAGCCATGGTGTCCTGTGGAGTTTCCTGTTTCAAGGTGGGTTTATTAGACGCCTGAGGACTATTTCTCTTTTTTTTTTTTTGTTCTTGTCTGATCAAGACCTTTTTTTGCATATAGTCGACATTTTTTTTCTCCCATGTAGATTAAAAGGGAATTTTCAGCCCTTTCCACAATGGAATCTTTAATAATCTCTCATTTTGCTTTTTCTTGGCATGAGGAAAGGAGAGAAAAAAGACAGTGATAGCCAAACACAGGCAGTAAAAGTTACTGTCTTGGTTCTAGTCTCTTAGAGCAGTACACTAAAAAACAGGAGAGAAAGAAAGGAAGAAACGATGTAATGCCCCTATTTGTTGGCAATCTGTAGCTCTCGTGCCCCTTTTGGTACCTGGGGAGGGGGTGTATTTTAACTCACACAGCATCAGAGGGACTGACCTAACGCAGATCAGGCAAGAATGAGACATCTTTAAGAAATTTGTACGCTTTCGCCTCCCAGGTCTATCACCTCTGCCCAGGTCAGCTTCTATGCAGTCTTACTGATATGCCATCAAATATATATGCCAGATAAGAAAAAAAGTTGAGGATGAAAGAGCAGTTCATGTAGTAGCAAACTTGTTCAGAAGGCTGCATTCCCAGAGATCAATCAAAGCTAGGCAGTCACGAGAGTCAAGGCATCTCAAATCACTCAAACAAAACCAGAAAAAGGGAGATACCGGATTGAAAAGCTTCTGACAGAGGATGAGTACAGAATCAGAGAGTGGAGCAGCCAGACACTCACAGTGCTGAGAAGATCCTTCATCTTGTATAAATCACTAAATGGAGGGAATAGGGGAATAATTGCTACACTAGCTGAGGGGGTTTTTCCTCAAAAAACTTTTGTTTGTAAACAGGCAACTTTAGCGTTCATTAGACCAAGAAGAGAAGCCAACGTCGCTTTATTTTCCCTTTATGGCTCCCACAAGTGCCTTAACAAACCTTAAGAACAACATGAAGTCAAAGAGACATAATTGGGTCTGTTTAACCTGGCCATTCACGCTATCAGTCCTGCCTGTGTCAATATCTTTTCTTGTTTACTTAGAATTATTTGCACTTGCCAACTTGAAAAATGCCTGTTTCTTAATAGTAAGAACTATTTTTGCACCTCAAGAACTCTTACTTTGGCTTTTGTCAGGACGAAGGACTATTTTTACTAATAAAAGTGACACATTTTTATCCATGGTAAAATTGCAATGGACTTTAACTTGCAGCAAAAACTTTAGGACTTTGTAAAATTTTGAAAGAACGAATACTAACAAACAAACCCTGTGCTCTTTCAACTAAAATTCGGGGAAGCCTAAATGAGTGTATAGTAACATTTTTTGTCAATACTCAACTTCCCATATTGATTGCATTCCAGTGGAGAAACCTACCTAGAAGTATAGAAATTTATCATATTTGCCTTCCAGATGCACAAATAATGATGACAGATAAAATCCTCTGCAGTGTACCGAGATGTCTAAAGAATTACAGAAACAGCCACAACAAAAGAGAGATCAAAGCGACAGTTTCTCATTGATTTGAATGGAAAGCAAGCAATCAAGGAAGTAAGTTTGAAACTTCAGTGATCTAATAAACAAACTAAAGCATAATCAGAAAGAGCCCATTATCTACCTTCTGTGCAACATTAATGGCAAACGATCATCTAGTTAGTCTTTCTGAACTGGAACTCAATAAAAAGCTCTAGAGATAAGGAGACCTTTGCTAACAGTGTCAGTCCTCATGATCTTGACTTTCTCAAGGCTTCTCCATTTTCAGGTCTGAATTAATTCTGGATGCGGTTGGGCAGCAGATGGGATGCTACTGAAATGCTCTAACATATCCCATAATTAAATGTCTAAATTGCATCAACTACTTTAGTGTTCTTTCCCATCTCCTCCAGAGATAAGTGCA
>VYZM01010275.1:0-12189 GCA_013398915.1 Dromas ardeola
TTTGCATGTTTTTATTAATAAAACAGCCAACAGCGAAGAATCGGCCCAGAAAACCGGTCGGCCAGGGCCCTCGAACTGCTCCTCGCCGCTGCCTCCCTCCGAAGCAAACCCGTGGTGGCGGTATGGGCTTGCGGGGCTGTGCCTGAGGCCATGCCTCGGCTCTGCCGAGACGAACACGCTCCTGGCGTGCCCCATCCTTTGTCCTCCCTCCGGGCCTCTCAGCTCGGAGCAGATCGTGGGGGACGCGTCAAAATTCCTTAAACCTGCAGGGAGAGAAGCGGGCAGCTGAGTGTGGTGGGCGGCCTTTGGTGGGTGTTGGGGTCAGTGACAGGAGCCACCGTGCTGCTGGCGAGACGGAAAGGGAAAACGGCCCTGACGGGCAACCCCAGCCTCATCTGCACCGTAAGACCAGAGCTGAAGCAGGTGCAAGAAGGAGATCCGGCCACCGTTTTGTCTCCGGCCAAAGCTGAAACGTCCCCAGTAAAAACCCCCGCGTGTTTGCACCTCCTCTCCAAGCTCCTCCAGAGACAAGGCACTCCCCAAAGCCCTCTAAGGTGTTGCAGTTTTTCCGCAAACTGAGCTAGCTGCTTTCCTCCAGCACAAAACAGCCAGATTTTGGTGCAAATAGGGACAGTGGCAACCTGGCCAGGACAGTCCTCGCCCCAACCAGCCCCAGCA
Organism: Dromas ardeola; assembly: GCA_013398915.1. Taxonomy (NCBI): domain Eukaryota; kingdom Metazoa; phylum Chordata; class Aves; order Charadriiformes; family Dromadidae; genus Dromas; species Dromas ardeola. Next base: position 679 of record VYZM01010275.1, read on the forward strand.
CAAGAGAGCAGAGCCTGGCAGCCCTCCACCGGTGGCTGGAGAAGGAGATTTGGGCCGCACTTACCGCAGCGCGAGGCCCAGACTATTGGTCTGTCACCTGCAAACACAAGACATAAAGGACCAAACGTTTTTTGCAGGAGGTCCGGGATCTGGCAGCCCCACCACTGGGCTGGCTGCAGCCCCTTCCCCCGTGGTGCTCGCGGTGGGGCTTCGGTGGCAATTGGAGACAGGCCAGTGCTGATTTGGAGATTATTTACACCCTCGCTGCAGCGATTCAGCCACGGATTTGATTAGCGAGCTTGCACTCTGTGTAATCAAGCTCATTAGCACGGGTGGGCAAGTCAGCCTATGAATTTGGTCATTTCAAGTGCATTAATCATTGCCAATCAATGGGGCATCTGGGCTAACATCTCGTAAGTCAGCCGGAGACAAGGACACACTGCCCACCCGCCTGTCCGCGCTGTCTTCCCCAGCCATTGTGATTTGATCCTTTGATTCCCAAATCTTGGTCTCGGCCGTGAAGTTACCAGTGGTACGGCTGTTTCTAGGCTGAGCCTGCCAAGCAAAACTCAAAATCGGGGGGAATCAGGCTTGCGTTTGCATTTAATCCTTGGGGCTCAAGCGGGAATACTCACACCAAGCTACTTCCCATCCAGCACTGACTCTGTTAGCTGCACGCTAGAGCTACAAAGACACAAGGATGGCGAGTTTAGCACCGAGAGAGTTTCACGAGGCACAGATGGCTAAAATCCCCCGAGTGCTGCCCTGACTCAAAGTGGAAATGTCTTTGTGCCCACAGCAGTGAGACGTCAGGCGGATGGCCTCGTGGTGCCCACGTGGAGGTGCAGCAGTGACAGCAAGGGGTAACAAACATCTTTCTGGAGCGGCACCAATGCCATGTTTTGGCATTGTGGGACCGGAGGCCCCCCCGGGACGGTGCGTACATACCCTCTCTTCCTTGCTATGCAGCTGCACCACCCACGGACCTCTTTGACCACCACTCGAGCGAGGAGCTGCAAGAGGAAAGGTGGAAGATCACCATGGAGCCAATAGCTCTGCAGCCACCAGCCTCAGCATGAGCGTTTCCATCGCCACGAGATCAATTTTAAGGCTCTTCCTAGGGAAGACTGCATCAACTAAAACCGTGCGTGGAGGAGGTCGTTAGGAAAAGCCAAACGAAGGGAGGCAAAGGTTTGGCGTCAATATGGGGCTTTGCAATTCGCCCTGTGCCTGGTTGTCTCCCGAGGACTGTCCCTGCCCTCTGCTGGCAAGTGGGCGGCTACAAGGGACCCCCTGACTATCCAGGCTAAGAAAACGCTGAGGAGGGACCTACCAGGCAAGCCAAGACGTCGGCTGCTATCAACATGTAGAAGACGTTATTCCAGCCCGTGGGGGAGATGAGCCCTGCGAGCAGCGGCCCCAGTGCGGCACCTGCGAGGGGGCATGAAGCACATGAGGAGATGTCCTGTGCATGGGGAGAGTTGACCAGCACCCCCCCGCCAGCACCGCAGCATGGGGGAAATCAGCGCTCGACATACCTATGGATCCTGTGCCATCAATGATGGCCGTGACGGTAGAAAGGGCTTTAGCATTTCCTTTGAGAGACTCATGGGTTCCCTGTAGGGATGGAGGAGTAAAGCGTAAGGAGGAAAAGCGGCTTCGGGCTCCACAGATGGCAAGTCCTAGCGTGAGGCCGCTCGCACCCCGAGCAGCAATTTCCACGCATCGAACCCAGCCATGAATGGCAAGACCGAACTCGGACGCTGCTTGCAGCCAAGCCACAACAAAACCAGGATTGCCAACAGCGGGTAGCAATCCCAGGAGATTTCCTAGCAAATTTTTCCACCGTGCAAATTTTTCCATAGCGCTTAGAGGGAGACACAATGGGGCTAAAGCAGAGTTGTGCAGCCAAGGTGAAAAAGCAATAGGAAAAAAACCCATGTTTAAGGGAGGGTGCCGACTACGGCCTGAGGTGTGAGAGCCTTCTCCTCTGGGCTTCAGAGGGGTTGGGAAACAAAGCTAAAAGGCAAAAATCCCAGCAAGTATTCCCCTGGGAAAGAGGGAGCAGCCTTTGGGTGTGCAAGGCAGCTGGGGCGAGGGTCCGAGGTGCGCCTCTTACCAAATCTGCCGAAACCGCTGTCGTGATGAGAGCGTAGGGCCCGTTAACCAGAGCACCGCAGACGATCAGCATCGCTACAAGGAACAAGAAGGATGCAGAGTTACCCAGGAAGAGATTAAGTGCAGGGAGCAGCAGGACATTGGGTCGCTCATTGCCAGCCCCTGTGCGGGCATCGTTGTCCCAAGCATCCCTCTCCCGTTCATCTCCATTTTCCCCAGGAGATCCCACCCAGCAGGCAGCAAATGCTCATCCAGCACCACCCTCCCTCAAATCCCAGGCTGGGAGTCTGGCTCAAGAGAAGAAATAAAGGCCATTGAGTCTGCAGCATCTCCCGTTGCCCCTGTGCTGATGGAAGCCACTGCGCCGAGGAGCTCCTTACCTATTGATGTGCCGATGCCATTCTGGCCGACGTGGTTATACAAGAACAGCTGGAAAAGAGGCATAAGATGAACCAGTGTACGGCTATTCCAGCTGTTTTCCCAAGCGTTTTCCCCTGCAGCAGCACCCCAGGGACAGGGCGGAGAAAGATGGGGACCTGAATTATAGCTGGCACCAAACTTCACAGCCCCCCCCAACCTCTACACATCGTTTGAAGAGGAGAGTGCCAGCCGGGACAGGGAGCCGAGCACACCCTTGGCTCTGCATCCCGCCATCTGCCTGCCAAATGAAATACCTGGCAGCTGGCAAACAGAGGTGCTGCCGCGATTTATGGCCCGGTGAGGCTCGCGCACCTCCCCACCGGCTGAAGCCAGATGGTAATTTACCCTGCCGGCGCTATCGGGGGACGTGGACGTGACGTGGCCTCTCTGCTTTTCAGTGCATCCCACCTTCTTCACAGTGGAGAGGCTGGCGACCCAGAGCCAGCCAAGCGTGGATTACAGCTAATTAGCTGTGGTTTTTTGTGGCAGCAAAGCCAAATGAGCTCTGTGCAGGTGCTCGGGAAGGATGTCTCGGCCAAGCGCCCGCAGAGCATGAGGCCGTTGGCATGGGGGCTTTTGGGATGCAAAGCAAAGAGATGAAAAAGCTGGACCGGTTTGGTGGGACCCCCAAGGCGTTAAGACAGAGCAGGGTTATGGCAGGATGGTGATAAAAAAAAATCCTAAAGGTTTTTTTTTAGCTGTCAAGGCCTCTACAATCCCCTCCCAGCCCGCGGATCTGGATGTCCACCCTGGGAACATCTGGCCACGTGGATCAATCCCAGCTCTCGTCTCAGCCGAGCACATGACTAGCTCACCCGGGGTGTTGGGAAGAGGAAGGCGGCCGTGACTCAAAGGAGCCAGAGGAGAGGAAACCCTCGTGACTGGGTTTTTTCCCCTGTGATAACGCACCATGGGAGCGGCGATGACCAGCATCACACAGCACGTGGTGGCTCTGCCGCCGGTGTAGTCAGAGATGAGGCCGGCGAAGATCCCCCCTGCAAGGAGGAGTCACAGGTGTCTGTCACACCATCCCAGGGGCAAAGCTTCGCCCTGGCTTAGCTCAAAATCCCATGGGATGCTGCACCGTGATGCTCCTTCATCCCCTAACCTTTGAGCGCGATGCCTCCAAGGTTAAATACAGTGCTGTCAGAGTGAAGAGCTTTCATTTATCCCTGCCTCTTGCTCCCTGCAGATGGTTTCCCTACACCTGCACGCAGCTCTGGTCCCTTCTACACTTGCAAAATGTATTCTTTATCTCAGAAAAAGGAGAACCTGAGCAAGCAAGACCCAAGGGAAGGGGTTGCGATTGTCACCTGGATGGCAAAATAAAAGCAAGGGGCGTTTGCTGCCTGCTGAGTGCTACAGATGCTGAATAAACCGTGCTCTGGGGAAGGAGATGGTGTTACCGGCGAAGCATTGCCATGGAGGTGACTGTCCATCAAGGCAAGGGTTGTCCCCAAATCATCCCTGATCCACCCCTGCGCCTGAGTAGGTGACGCACCTAAAATGCCTCCGACGTCAAAGAGGGTCGACAGGTCCCCAGCTTCCTTGGCACTGAAATGAGCTGCGAGGGAGAGGAGAGGGGTGAGGAGATGCTGCCCTTGCCAGGCTCACCCCCGCCTCACCCTCCCCAAAAACTCACCCACGTTCACAATGTAGAGGGGCAGCCAGTAGAGGAAGGTGTAGCTCACCAGCTTGGCAAAGAGCAGGCAAAGGGAGAACTCCACCACGCCCTGGGAGGAGAGGAGAGGACATCAGAGGAGCCTCCTTCTCCCAAGCCTCCTCCAGATGGCGGGTCGTCCCCCACTTTTCTGCCCAGTGGGCACCCCATTGATGGGGTGACCTGCCGTGGCTTTGCTCTTTCCTCCATCCCCCGTCACCACGCAAGGGGCATCCCGCGACTCACAGGTATCCGGAGCGCCCCAAGGAAGCTGATGGCTTCGGGCTCCTCCACTGGCTCCTTGGGGCTGTCGGAGCGCTCTGTGCTGCTCTGGCCTGAGGGACTCTGTGGCCCCTCGTTGGAGGCCACTGCTTTGGGATCCTTCTCGTTGGAGGTCACCCCTCCAGCATCCTCCTCATCGGAGGCCATCTAAAGCCAAAATCAGGAGATGTGACTCTCGGTGCTGGAAGGGGCTGAAATACCACAGTCACTGCCAGGGTGGGACCTGGAGGATGCTCACACTGGAACAGCAACAAGCCTCCTCCATGATAACTGAACATCCCTCTCATTTCTGGCGTTACGACCTGACACCCCAGTTGTTTCACTGTAAACTGAGCAACCTCCCAGCCCAGGAGAAGCCTGTTGGGAATCGATTGGACTCACGTGATGCAGAGGCGGAGTGCAGCCCACGTCGTTGGGATCTGCAGGGAGAAAGGAGAGCCTGTGAGAGCCTTGACCGGCCCTGCTCCCCCTCCAGCATCTCACCCCGCAGAGGCGAAACAAGGGGCTGGGAGCCCCCTGGGGCTGGGCTGCACCTCCAGCTACCCGCTTCCCGTCAGCGGAAAACCCTGGTAAAATCCCAAAGGGTTTTCCAGATCTTTCCTAGAAAGACAGGCTGAGAGGAGAGAGCAGCACAGGGGCTGAGCCTGCCTGGATGAGCCCAAAGGATGCTGAGCATAACTGGGGGGGTCGGGTCCACACCCCTGCTTGCCAAAAGCTGGAAATAAGCATTTGGGGTTGCCAAAAATTCTTGGAGATGGGTAAGGAGAAGAATTGTGGCCCCGCTGATCTCAGCATTACACTGATCGTCTGCTTTGCCCCAGATCACGCCACTCACGCTCCACAAGGAAGAAGAAGCAGGTGATGCCCACAGCGGCGATGATGATGCCAGGCACGACAAAGGACAGGCCCCAGGCTGAGGAAACCCAGATGCCGGCGATGAGCGACCCCAAGATGTTGCCGACGGAGGTGTGTGAGTTCCAGATGCCCATGATCAAACCTCTCCTGGCGGGGACAGAGCCGGGGTCGGTATTGCCAGGGTGGGGACAGGCATGAGGATGAGGGGGGACATGCTGAAGAAACACTCACTTTCCTTTTCCGAACCAGTTCCCGACGCACGCCACGACGGCGGGCCAGCCGGTCGTCTGCACCAGCCCGTTGCAGACCTGGCGAGAGAGAGGCAGCATTACGTGGCATCAGCGGCCCCTGGTGAGCGCTGACTTGATCCCCTGTGCCATTTGGGGTGGCCAGGCTCAAAAATAGCTCCCCCATGCCAAAGCTGTTGAAAAAACACTCGTCTGGGGGGGTTTTGCCCCCACTGCAGCAATCCTGGAGCCGTTTGTATCATTCCCATGGCTAAATTGGGAGTGGCTGGTGTTGCCAAACCGGCCTCCCACCCTGCTCGGCAAAACAGGTACGCCCGGTGGTTTCAGCGCCCACGCCACGCGCCGCCTGGGTTTTGAGGGGAGTGGAAATACCTGGTGTTCTCCCGCTCGGAAACTGGGCCACCACCATCCCCAAAAGCCACCAGAAAAATGGGATGAGGCCAGGGTGGTCAAATCCAGAGCCCGGGCCTCCTCCAGTGTGGACATACCTGCACGATGATGAAGTACCAGAGGACGTGGATGTCCCAGAAGTAGCCGAGGCCAAAGAGCATGGTGAAGAGCCCACTCAGCACCATCCCCCCCGCGAGATAGTAGCGCAGGGGGAGCCGCTCCCCGAAAATGCCGCTGCAGAGAGAGGGAAGAACACGGACAGGAGCTGTCACGGGTGATGCCACCGATGGGTTGGTATCCCACCAAACCCATGCCCCAGATCCCCGGTGGCTCCCAGCAACCGGCTGCTTTCCCATTGGCACAACCCCACCCTGATGGAAAACCGTTGCCAAGCGGACTGGTGCAAACTGGGAAAGGGAAAGGGTACCTGATAAACATCCCGATGGCATAGGCCACCAGGAAGGCATTATCCAGTGCCCCAAAAAGCTCCTTGTAGTTGTCCCCATCTGGAAAAGAAATATTAAGGCCACATCAGCCTGGTTCCCATCTTGTTTTCCCTTCCTGTGGCCACTGGCTCATTCTCGTCCCCTGTCCCCAGCCCCCTTCTCCCTGGTGGGGGGATCTCGGTGCCTGGCTGGGTGCCATCAGCACTGGGACCCGGTCCCATCCTGACCCCGATTTCACCACCCGCTTCCTGCCCTTTGGCCTGGGGGCACAGGGCGGATGCAAGCTGCTTAATTACCTGCGAGTGCCTAACGAGCAGCCGGCCCCCTGCCAGGATCTCTGGCCACGACCTGGGTCTGGGCACCGGGGGGGAACCCGACTGGGCCGGGCAGTTTTTGGGGTGCTGGGGGGGACACACAGCCTTACCGAAGGGTGCCCAGCTGCACCACGTACTGCTGTTGGAATCGTTGTAGGGGTTCGGGCCCAAGGCTGAGCAATTGGGGTGCAGCTGGCTCTGTGGGGGGAGAGAAGGGGTGAGATCAGGGTGCTGGGGGACATCCCCCCCCCTTCCTTGTCCCCGTGTCCCCTCTGCCCGTCCTTGGGGTAGGGTTAGAGCTGACCTTGACAATGCTGATGGGTTTTCGGGAGAGGTGGTAGCTGGTGTAGCAGAGGAAGGTCAGCACCAACGTCAGCCCCCGGTACCTGCGGGATAGAGCCAGCGGAGGGGTCAGGGGTGGCGGGACAGGGACAGGGACAGGACGTCACCATCCCGGCTGGCAAAGCCCAGCCTGGCGGCGGTGTCTCAGACACATCCAGCCTCGGCGGGAGCCATGCGCTTCTCCTCCCTCCCCAAAATTAATGGCGTTTGGAGAAAAGTACGAGCTAAAGGGGGAGCAGAGCCACCACCACTGAATCCGCTCAGGGTGCGAATTTAGGATGCGCACACGCAGCTCTGCCACCATTTATCCTGTGGGATAAATTCATGGGTTTTTGGAGACAAATACAAGCTAAAGGGGGATGAGAGCCACCGCTGTCGAATCTGCTCAGGGCGCGGATGCGAATTTAGGATGCGCACACACAGCTCCACCGCTGTCTAACCTGCGGGGTCTTAGGAAAGTGGAAAAAGCGGGTCATTTCTGCTCGTTTTCCCAGTAAAATCCTCCTGGAGCCATCAAACCGCGGGGGTGAGGAAGTGCCTTCCCGGCGTCACGGGTGGAAACAAGGCGTGAGAGCGCGGTTGATTCATCGTCACCCCGGCGGCTGGGGGGAAAAAAAGTGTGGGGGAGCCCTGCGCAGCACCCGCTCCGGTTCCTCCACCAAACAGCACCTTTATCCCTTTTGCTTGAATTAAGGGCAGGGAAATGGTGAAAAAAATGGGATTTGGGCTGGGGGACGGGGATGCTGCTCCCAGGAAAATCGATGGCTAAAGCCTGGAGAATCCCAAATAGGATCCCAAGCGGGTTGAGCACCTCCCCATCCTGCATTTAGGGAGGGTTTTATGGCAGCGCAGAAGATGCGAGAGGTCAGGGAGCGGCTCCGGCACGGAGGAGTGTCACGGGGTTCCTCCAAGTTTAGAAAAAAAAAACAAAAAAAAGCCTTTTTTTTTTGTTTGTTTTGGCAGTTTTAGCCCGTCCCGCTCCTCTTCGCAGTTTCACTTCTTTGTGAAACTGCTGCGGTTCCAGACACCCTGCAAATCCAGCACTCCGCTCCGGGCTGCCGGCTCCCAGCCTGCACCGCAGCGGAAAAATCCCTGCTTCCCACCCCCAAAACATATTAATTTTATAAAGAATGTATTTATTGTCACCTCGCCAAAAGGGAGGGCAGCCGGCAGGGTCTCGCCGTTGGGCACATCCCACCAAATCTGCAGGGCCTGGCACATGCGGTGGGAACGCTCGAGGCTTGCTGGGCGCTGCTGCCCGTCTCGGGGTGACCCCGTGTCCCCCTGCCCAGCCCCGCGGTGACCGAGTGCCCTCCGTCCCCGGGACGGGGACAGCGCCTGGGTCACGCCAAAAGCCCTGGAGCCGGTCTCGGGGTGCCTGAGGGGCCATGCTGGTCCCTGGGTGAGTGACCCCCGGGCCAGGGCCAGTGCCAGCCCGGTGCTGATCCCCGGGCAAGTGAGCTCTGGTCCAGGGCAGGTCCCAATCACGGTGCTGGTCCCCATCCCGGTGCTGGTCCCCACCCCAGTGCCAGTCCCCGGGAGAGCGACCCCCAGTGCAGGGCTGGTCCCGTATCCCGGTGCCNAAACAGGTACGCCCGGTGGTTTCGGCGCCCACACCACGCGCGCCCAGTTTTTGCGGGGAGTGGAAATACCCGGTGTTCTCCCGCTCGAAAACTGGGCCACCACCATCCCCAAAAGCCACCAGAAAAATGGGATGAGGCCAGGGTGGTCAAATCCAGAGCCCGGGCCTCCTCAGCGTGGACATACCTGCATGATGATGAAGTACCCAAGGACGTAGATGCAAGCTGCTTAATTACCTGCATGTGCCTAACGAGCAGCCAGCCCCCTGCCAGAATCTCTGGCCATGACCTGGCTCTGGGCACCGGGGGGGAACCCGACTGGGCCGGGCAGTTTTTGGGGTGCTGGGGGGGACACACAGCCTTACCGAAGGGTGCCCAGCTGCACCACGTACTGCTGTTGGAATCATTGTGTGGGTTTGGGCCCAAGGCTGAGCAATTGGGGTGCAGCTGGCTCTGTGGGGGGAGAGAAGGGGTGAGATCCTTGTCCCCGTGTCCCCTCTGCCCGTCCTTGGGGTAGGGTTAGAGCTGACCTTGACAATGCTGATGGGTTTTCGGGAGAGGTGGTAGCTGGTGTAGCAGAGGAAGGTCAGCACCAACGTCAGCCCCCGGTACCTGCGGGATAGAGCCAGCGGAGGGATCAGGGGTGGCGGGACAGGACGTCACCATCCCAGCTGGCAAAGCCCAGCCTGGCGGCGGTGTCTCAGACACATCCAGCCTCGGCGGGAGCCATGCGCTTCTCCTCCCTCCCCAAAATTAATGGCGTTTGGAGAAAAGTACGAGCTAAAGGGGGAGCAGAGCCACCACCACTGAATCCGCTCAGGGTGCGAATTTAGGATGCGCACACGCAGCTCTGCTGCCGTTTATCCTGCGGGTTTTTGGAGACAAATACAAGCTAAAGGGGGATGAGTGCCACCGCTGTCGAATCCGCTCAGGGCGCGGATGCGAATTTAGGATGCGCACACACAGCTCCACCGCTGTCTAACCTGCGGGGTCTTAGGAAAGTGGAAAAAGCGGGTCATTTCTGCTCGTTTTCCCAGTAAAATCCTCCTGGAGCCATCAAACCGCGGGGGTGAGGAAGTGCCTTCCCGGCGTCACGGGTGGAAACAGGGCGTGAGAGCGCGGTTGATTCATCGTCACCCCGGCGGCTGGGGGGAAAAAAAGTGTGGGGGAGCCCTGCGCAGCACCCGCTCCGGTTCCTCCACCAAACAGCACCTTTATCCCTTTTGCTTGAATTAAGGGCAGGGAAATGGTGAAAAAAATGGGATTTGGGCTGGGGGACGGGGATGCTGCTCCCAGGAAAATCGATGGCTAAAGCCTGGAGAATCCCAAATAGGATCCCAAGCGGGTTGAGCACCTCCCCATCCTGCATTTAGGGAGGGTTTTATGGCAGCGCAGAAGATGCGAGAGGTCAGGGAGCGGCTCCGGCACGGAGGAGTGTCACGGGGTTCCTCCAAGTTTAGAAAAATAAACAAAAAAAAGCCTTTTTTTTTTTGTTTCTTTTGGCAGTTTTAGCCCGTCCCGCTCCTCTTCGCAGTTTCACTCTGTGAAACTGCCGCGGTTCCAGACACCCTGCAAATCCAGCTCTCCGCTCCGGGCTGCCAGCTCCCAGCCTGCACCGCAGCGGAAAAATCCCTGCTTCCCACCCCCAAAAAAAAAATACCTAACCCCCCCTGACCCCCAAAATCACTGCTGGAGCCGGGGGGGGCTGATGCGAGGGGAGCGTCAAGGCCGAGGTGAGGAAGGGGAAGAGAAACTCCCCACGTGGCATCTGACTCGGCCGGCTGCTGGGGGTTGTTGGTTGGTTTTTGTCCCCCACGTGCTCTGGCCGGGAGAATTGCAGACGATGGGGGCTGTTTGGCAACGGGCTTCCAAAATTTGAATACGTTTATTGTCACCTCGCCAAAAGGGAGGGCAGCCGGCAGGGTCTCGCCGTTGGGCACATCCCACCAAATCTGCAGGGCCTGGCACATGCGGTGGGAACGCTCGAGGCTTGCTGGGCGCTGCTGCCCGTCTCGGGGTGACCCCGTGTCCCCCTGCCCAGCCCCGCGGTGACCGAGTGCCCTCCGTCCCCGGGACGGGGACAGCGCCTGGGTCACGCCAAAAGCCCTGGAGCCGGTCTCGGGGTGCCTGAGGGGCCATGCTGGTCCCTGGGTGAGTGACCCCCGGGCCAGGGCCAGTGCCAGCCCGGTGCTGATCCCCGGGCAAGTGAGCTCTGGTCCAGGGCAGGTCCCAATCACGGTGCTGGTCCCCATCCCGGTGCTGGTCCCCACCCCAGTGCCAGTCCCCGGGAGAGCGACCCCCAGTGCAGGGCTGGTCCCGTATCCCGGTGCCTGTCCCCTGGTCCAGGGCCGGTCTCCATCCCTGTGCCAATGCCTGTCCCTATGCCGGTCCCCAGGCAAGTGACCTCAATCCCCATGCGGGTCCCCATCACAGTGATGGTCTCCAGGCGAGTGACCCCCGGTCTAGGGCTGGTCCCCAGCCCCGTGCCGGTCCTCAGGCAAGTTGTTACCAAAGGCAGGCCTCTGCTTTGTTTCTAGAAGAATTGGGTTTTTTACTAACCTTCTTACTGTGTGAGAAAATAGCTAATTACTGACTTTCTTACTGCGTACCAAAAAATAGATGGTCACTGAGCTGATGTTACAGAGAGTACTAATGAGGAGACAACCAGGAGTAGTTAATCACTTCCAGGTTCTTCTCTACGTCAAGTATGTACTCCTGTACCCATTAGGATAGATCTATGGCTGCTTCAAAGAACATCCTTCTTATCTTCATGAAGTTGGCAAACTTACAGCCAACTTTTCCTGTCCTGAGATGACTCAATACCTTAAAAGGATAATGTGAGGAAGGGTCTCCTTA
>VYZM01010275.1:13724-29955 GCA_013398915.1 Dromas ardeola
GGGGGAGTCCCCGGGGGGGCCCACCCCCACCCGCTCCCCTCCACGGAGCTCCAGGATTTTCCCCAGATGCTGGTTTTTCCAGCGGGGACTGCTGGGTTTAACTTTTCCACTCACTTTCCCATCGGTGCTTTGGTGCCCTGATTTTGGCCAAGCCACCCCCAGCCAGGCTTTGGGGTTTATTCACAGGGATTTGGGGAGCCCCGCTCTCTCCCTGGCAGAAACCCACCCCCCCACTCCCAAAGGACGCCATTTACCCCACAGGACGGGGCGGATCATGAGGTGGAGGAGCAGCAATGGCTTTATTAAAACCTCATTCCTTTGAATTAAGCGCCAAACCAGACCATGGCCCCTCGGGGGCCGCTCCGGAGTGGTGAAAGCCGGCTGTCCCCTGGCCGTGAGCAAGCGCTTGGGGACCTGCCAAGGAACCACTTGTCCTCAGCTGCAGTGCGAACACTCGAAAAACACATTTGCAGCTTGAGTCCTTTGCTTCCCTAGCTCTGGCACATGCCAAAACCTCCCGGGCCGCATCCTGCCCTTTACAACTCCGCCTCAACACCCCTTAGTAGGTCGGCGGCGTCTTCCCCTGACGCAAATGGCAAACGGTTAATAAATAGCACCATTCACCGCCAATAATTCGGTGACCGATTCTCCAGGGGGAACCGGGAACAGAGGAGCATCCCCGGCCATGGTACAGCGCCTCCCCCCTACCTCTGGACCAGGCTCGTGGGATGGGGAAAAGAAACCAGGCGGCACGCTCGGGCGCCCGTCCTTCCTGCCGCGGTTAATATTGGAGAGGTGGGGGGAGGGTGGCCGGCGAGCGGTAAATATTAATGGCGGGTTATGGTGCAGCCTCCCTCTGGGAGCACGTTACCCCACCGCTGTCATTTCTTCCAGGGAAGAGATCGATTTGGGGTTTTCAAATTTGAGAAGGAAAAAGCAGCATCCCTGGGCTGCAGGAGCAGCTTGGGAAAAACAATCTCGCTCCAGCAGCAGCACAGGGAAGAATCGCACTCCCCTGGAGATGACATACAGACTTTTTTCCTAGGAAGAAGCTCCTTTCTGGAGCAAAATAGATGGAAGCTGGGCAGGGAGCAGGGTGGATGTTCCTACAGGAGAGGTCCTCACCAGGAAGAAAAGTGAAGGAGCAATAAATACCTGGAGCGTGAGCCGAGGGGCAGGGGCTGGCAGGAGCCATAGGGCAGCGGAGAGAAGGGCGTGGGGAGGAAGATGGTTGAAACTGGGAGGGTTTTTAACCCCAAGAGATATTGACCCCACTCCCCTTGAGACAAACAACCCTCGAAAATGGTTTATTCTGTGGCCAGACGTCAAAATTCACGTGTTTGCCTAGAAACCAGCCCCGCCAGCAACGGGCTCCTCCGCACCGACCGTCACCCATAGGCACAGTGCGAAACAGGAGCAGCACAGCGCAACGCTGAGCCCCGGGAGCGCGAAGGTGCTGTCGTGGGTGCAACAGGGTACAGCCCTGCCCTCTACTTCCAGCAGACACCAAGACACAAGGGGGGCCGGGACAGGCGGCCGCCCTTGTCACAGGCGCTGCCCCAAGCGAGCCAAGAGAGTGGCCAGGTCCTGGAGCGGTGGCAGCGCCGCGGAGCTCCCGTCCGCAGGGAGGCAGGAGGAGAGGAGGGAGAGCAGCTCCCGGCTGTAGGCTGGGGGGACACAGAAGCAGCGTTAAGGGATGAGAGTTTCAGTTACGGCCCCAAACTGGGCTTGGCTTCAGCCTTTTACCATAAAGCAGAGAAGAACTCGGTTTTAAGATAAATCGACACGCCTGTAGTTTTCTGCACGCTCCCGAGTACAAAGCGGTACACAAGCCAAAGCAAGAAAGCCAAAGGCTTTTATAGAACCCCAATTTCTCTATTCCCCCTGCCCCTGCCCTAAAAGACGAGTCCCAGCTGCTCAGCCAGGTACTTTTCCAAGCTGTACTCGAGATTAGAGCGTGCCGTCACCTAAGAAAGACAATTTCCACCACCTTCTTGCCTCCTCCCAACAGAATATTCAGCGTTTAAGGCAAAGAGCTTTTCCGTGCCCGTTGCGCAATGTTTGCCTTACGGTTGCCCCCCTACCAATGCTCGTCTGTGTTACAGCAGCGTTATTTAACACCTCCAAGAGGCCAGGGTTTGCCAAGGATGCCACTGAGTTCCCCGAAGGGTCAGAGGGAAGAGGCTGAATTAGAAACAAGCAGCAGAGCTCACCCTCTCCGGAGGAGATTTGTAGGAGCATCTCTACACAGGAAAGGTGCTGCCAGGTTTGATTTCTCCCCCGATAATAAGGGACGCGGATCCGGGTGCCTGCTCTGCAGAAGCGGGAGCTCCTACCTTTGGGCTTTTTGTAGAAGACGCAGTTGTTGGCACAGGTATCCGGGTGGGAGTCCCAGAAATCGGACCCGCAGGAGCACAGCAGGGGCAAATTAATGTTATATAGTTTTATCTTCTCCCTCATCTGGGCTCTCAGCGCATCGATGTACCTGCGAGGGATAAAACATTCACCTCTGCCAGTAACACCCAGCTCTGCGCGAGGAGAGGGGATCCGGCCGTACCTCGCGTACTCCTTGTTCCGCTGCCGTTTGTCCTTGACCTTCTCCACCCTCCTCTCCCCCAGTTTAAGCTGGGCCAGGGTTTCACAGGCTCCCTCTCCCAGGGAGGGTTCTTGCTGGTCGGCCGCCTCCTGCATCCTCCGCTCCTCCGCCCGGCGCTGCTTCTCCTTCTTGCTCTTCATCCTGCAGCACACACAGGCTTAGAGAAGGTGCTTCCTCATCCCTCCCTCCATTCCCCGCCGGCCCCTGGTCGCAGGAGCAGGGCGAGTGGATCGGGATGCCGCTGCCTGCGGCCATCTCCCAAACTACTCGGGGCAGGTGGCAGTAACTCCGCACTAATTGCGGCATTGACTTTCTAAGAGCTTTAAATAGGAAGTGGTCAAAAATGCCTTCCAAGCCTCCATTCTTTCCCCCGTTTGGAAATACCAGCCTGTGGATCTCTCCTGCCCCTGAGCCCCTCCTGCCCGCTGCCTTCCCGCTCAGCTCCCACACCCCTATCCCACGCGTTCCTGTCACCAAGTGCCACCTGCACTTCCCCAAAAGAGCTGCTCTTCTGGCCTTCCGAAGCCAAGCGCGGTGCCTGGGCTCTTGGGTACCCACCAGAAAGGACCGACAGCTCCGCTTCCCCGCTTCCCATTCCTTCGGATTACGGGGCAGCTTGGACCCTACCCGCAGCTGTCCTTGCAGCTTCCAGGCCAGGGAGCAGAACAGGGCTGTGGAAGGGTGCTGGGAACAGCGGAGAAGCTCCAAGGACCCCACACCTCCTCCAAAATAGGCTTTAAGAGGCATTTTTAACCAAATCTTCCTCTATTTACTCAATCTCCCTTGCACCTACGTGGCTCTCCAGCCCTTCCTGTGCAATCTGGGCTGTATAAGCTGCACCAAATGCAAAGCACCTTCCCTCGACAAGCGGCAATTACGCAGCACAAAGGCTTTAAACCCGAAGCATCTGCCATTTTATTCCCGCTGATGAGCACCAAATGCAGTAACATGTTCTAGGCTGATCGCTGCCAAAAGGCAGTCCAAGACAAAATCCAGCCTGGGCAGAAGCCAGGGGGAGAAAGCGTAATCGAAGGAGACATTTCGGATGTTCCTCCATTCGGGGCGTCAAATCTTTACATCAAGCAGGAAAGTGCTGATGCCAAACTTCCCTAGTCGAGTTATAAACTCCAAAATGTTTTTTAAATGAAGTGGTAATAGAGCCTTAACTACCCCACCATAAATCTTCTGCTGTAGAAACTAAGGCCAAGGCCAACTTAAGGCTTCACACTAAGTAATTACAAAACCAGCTCTTTTCCGCATAAGCTCGGAGCAGCTTGCAGCTCCAGCAACCGGGGGAAAAAACCCACCACTATAATAAAAAGCTATCACAGTAACTAGCGAGTTCCTGGTGTCTCGCCAGCACTTGCAGGGCAGGAAAAGGTCTCCGAAGCTCCCGAGTGCCAATTTAAACGTCAGGAATGTGGCTGGAGGAGCCTTTCTTGAGACTGGCAAGAAAAGACCGTGAAAATCCTGCCCCCAGGTGCCTGTCCTGCTCCCACAGGGCCTGCCCACTGCAGAGCGGGGCAAAGACCCAGAGGGTCGGAGCTCCATCCTTTTATTTTAGAGCAAGGCAAAGACAAAAAAGTAACTCCAGAGTCTCTTTCCTATTTCGGTGGGAATTTGCAGAGCTCTTCCTCAACAAACCCCTCAAAGGGAGAAGATGACCAAAGCACCAAAACGAGCGCTGACACTTTTACACAGATACCGAGTTTTCAACTCTGGAACAAATCTTAGGAAATCTTTTCATTACATTTATATAATGTTTATAGCTGGGAAGGTGAAGGGTCTGAGATAAGATCCGATAAGAAACCACCGAGATAAGATCAGCTGAATAACGACAACGCGACCTCACCCCGGAGTTTCTAAATACAGACCGGAGCCCAGGGTCTCGGCGTCAGTTCCTAAGAGTCAGGGTTTGGGGAGCTGCGCCTCTCCCGACTGATGTGTCGCTTCCCAACTCCTCTCCAGAGAGCAGAGAAGCGCTGAGCACCTCTGAAGGACTCAACACGGCCCAAGAGTCTCTCAGCCAAGTAAATCCCACCCCTGGCTTAACAGATTGGGCGCTAAAACAAACCCAGGAAAGAAGTCAGGCTTTACAACTGGCACTCACATCACGGCCCTTCTTTCAAAGTACTCCCCGCTTTTCTCAACATTGATAAAGCGGCTTTTTTAATCCATCAGGGGCAGCTTGGGGCCGCGGAGGCGGAATGCTATCCATCACGCGTCTTGCTTTCACATCCAGCTGGAGAGTCTTCTCTATGCCTCTGCACCAGGGCTGCAGAAGTGCCACCCGACCACCGGCGCCTGGTTCCCACCAGCCAAGCTCACAAGATCTTCCCAGCGTTAGGTGTCACCTCCTTCCTCCCTGCCCGCAACGCAGGAGGTGACGCCGCCAGGCTGGTGCTCACCCACACGTACTCACCCGGCGACTCTCTTCTGCCTCTCTCTGCGCCTTTGCAGTTCCTTCACTTGCTCTCGCTCGATATTCATGAAGAGGCGCCTGTACCTCAGGTACTGGGTCTGTTGCTGCGGGAAAGAAGAGGCACCTTTGAGAAGGGACGTCTGGGATCAATAGCGGGCGATATCGGTGCTCGTCTCATTTCCGGAGTGCGCATCTACCAGGAGAGAAACCTCCCTCCTTCCCCACGAGATCCTCAAACATCTCCTTGCGCGCGTGCCCCAGGACGGAGAAGCTGGAGAGACAGCTGGGAGAGGAGGCCCAAGACATCTCTGGGTACCAGCATCCCTCGCTGAAACTCCCATGGACAGAAGATCCAGCAGCCAAAAAAATCCTAAACTCTCGCTTTCCTGGGAGTAAAAGAGCCAGTTCCCACTTCAACTCACTGTAAGTCTGAGAATTTTGATCCACCTGGGGACAATACGGTTCACTGGAAGCCGGTATCTCCAAAAAATACAGTGAATATACAACACCCAGCTGGACCCACTCCATGCAGGGGAACCACAGAGGTGGCAAACTCTGAGCCGTAAGAAGAGCGTGGCCACAGGGGAAGGGAGGTCATCCTGCCCCTCTGCTCTGCCCTGCCCTGGGGAGGCCACATCTGGAGCACTGGCTCCAGTCCTGGGCTCCCCAGTTCAAGAAGGACAGGGAACTGCTGGAGAGAGTCCAGCGGAGGCTACCAAAATGCGGAGGGGCTGGAGCACCTCTCTGCTGAGGAAAGGCGGAGAGCCCTGGGGCTGTTCAGCTGGAGAAGGGCAGGCTGAGAGGGGATCTCACCAATGCTCAGCAAGAGCTAACGGGCCGGGGGCACGAGGATGGGGCCAGACTCTTCTCTGCAGGAGAGCTGGGGACAGGACAAGGGGCAACGGGCACAAACTGGAACACAGGAAATTCCATCTCAACATAAGGAGGAACTTCTTTCCTTTATTGGTGCCAGAGCATTGGAACGGGCTGCCCAGAGAGGGTGTGGAGTCTCCGTCTCTGGAGACATTCCAAACCCGCCTGGACGCGTTCCTGTCCAACCTGCTCTGGGTGACCCTGCTCTGGCAGAGGGCTGGACTGGATGATCTCCAGAGGTCCATTCCCACCCCCGCCGGTCTGTGATTCTGTGAACTCGTTGCTGAGACAAAGCCAAGAGCCCCGCAGGGAACAACCCCCGTACGGTACTGAGCACAACGAGGTTTCATGTCTGGGCTTCAGGGATGCAGCAAGGGCCGGGAAACCTCCCAGCTAAAGCTCACACCAAAAGTCCTCCCACCCGTGTGGGAATCAGCGGGTGCACAGCTCATATGAGCTCCGCAACACCAGAAAGTTTGAGACGTGGACTTTCCCTCATCAACGCCATGAGTTTTGGGCTGAGTTTGCCCCTCTCGCCCAGCGGAATGCATCCCGCGCCGCTGGAGATAAAGGAGCCGGAGATCACCAGGCTGAGAGTGGAGAAAGCTGGATGGAAAAAACCCATGCGGAAGAGAGTGCTGCAAAACCAGTTACCTCGGGGTGGATCCGGGCCAAGGAGATAAAAAGCAAGGGGCAGAGGGAACCGCCGGGGGAAGGAGCAGCCTGATGAGCCCCAGCTGCTGTCACACTGCCTAGAAACTGCAGCTGGCTTCTGGGTCAGCTTCTTGGAAAATGCTCGTAAGGAGCACAAAAAATGCAATTCTCTCCAACTCCTTTCGACTTTTTGGCTGTGAGCTGCAAGCAAGCCGACCAAAGAAGAGGGAAGTGTTCCTCTTCACATCAGAAGGAAGCAGGAAAATAAGAGTCACTTCCTTTAGGCATCCAAGAGAAACATCATCTCTTTGCATCACCAGGATTAGCACGAGCCAAACCGTCCTGGAGGCAGGCTGGTAAATCAGACACAGCCCCGGGACTGCGGCCCGGGCCTCCACCCCCCTGCCTGTGAGGTGCTGAGGTGGGAGAAACCTTTATATTCCCAACAAGAGAAAGTGGCTTTTGTTCTCTTTTTTTAAGCATTTTTGCCCGCTTCTCTCTCTCCACGCAACTACAGAAAGCGACACCTTTGTTCTGCCAGGCAAAATGAGCGGAGCCCATTTCTCCTCCAGTGTTACTCGGATCCCAGATTTGGTGGGAGGAGTGCGTAATGGTTGCACTTCCATCACAACAGACCTTAGAAAAAGAACCTGGTAGTTTTGCCCAAAGCCTGAGACACCATCGACGCCGAGAAACATACACTTCATACACTAAGGCTGCTCTTGAGGCATCTTATCTGAGGTAGCAGCATCCCCCACGCTCAATACCTTCCAGTGCAGAAACAACAAGGACTTGGCCCCAGCAGACAAACCTGCTTCTTCGTTTCCTCTTGGTCGACGCCAGCCCAGAGACCAACGGGAGATGGGTGATGGGTGTGCAGCCCCTGAGGGGGCTCGGTCAAGCTCGAGTCCTTCACGGATCCGTCACAGAACTGGAAGAGAACGTATGAGAGCAGCATCAGCATCTTCACAGTCAAGTTTCTCCCTCAGCAAAGTAACTCCTCGCTGGAGGCAAGTCCTCTGCAGCCCTACAGTCCCCAGCAGGGCTGCGCTTTTTTTGGGGTACAGGTTGGCCTCTCCTTCCTGTCATCAGACAGAAGGGACGCATGCGACATCTCCACGTAGGAGCCTGTGCACCAAAACTTGGTCAAAAGCTATCCTTCGAGGAGGCTTCTGCTTCAGTTTGAACATGGAGTCACACCTCCCCTCCTCATGCTTGCATTACAAACTTCATAGAGTGCAAGAAAAATAACAGTAAGACAAATAACAACAACAACAAAAGCATCAGGGGAATTCAACAGCCAACACCTCCCCCAGACCTCCACGTGAACCTCTGCCTTCTTCCCTCTGCTCAGTATTTGTTGAGCCAGTATTTCTGCTCCCAGCCGGACTAATCACCAGGTGAGGCTGCTACAGCCATCAAGTATTTGCTAATTACTCCAGGTAATCAGTGCGACATATCTCCACACCTCAGATCCTTAACAAAAGCCTGCCTGAAAACAAGAGAGGAATCGATAAATACATCAGCTCAGTCCTCCCAAGCAAACGTGTTTCTGCTGCCTCTACAGGAGGCATTTTGCCAGCCCCGAGGCACAGGAATCGCAACACCAGCTCCTTCCTCTGCTGCAAAGCTTTCTTTTTTAACTTTTCTAGGAGGTTTCGGGCTGATTTGATGCACCGCTCGCAGCTCTTCCACCCCGCTGCCGCCTGTGAGCAGGGCAGCCAGACCAGAGGCAGCTGCAGGTCCTGCTGGCCGCAGTTGGGAGTTCGGTTCAGTGTATGATGCGATTGCACGCTCCGGTTCAGATTTCCGCTGAGCACCAGCCAACTGGCATCACGAGGCAGGCACAAATAAACCCCCTTTTGAAGCCACAGCTGTAAGATGAAAGCAGTGAAACAGAAGCAGCCAATCTCACTTAGCTCTGACGCTGCTCTCCAGCCTGTTTTGATGACAGTAGGCTTCAGAGTTAACCAGGCCTGAGGGAGCAACTGCTCTACTACAGCAGCAGCCTCAGCTGCTGCTGAAATAAATCCCAATCCCAATGATTCGCACCTCTTCAGACCAACTGGCTCAGCCCGTACGAGTCTTACTTTTGCAAAATCGATTTTGATGTAGAAGTCATCATCTTGCTGGGCCTGATACGGGGCCATCCCCTGGTCTTGCAGCTCAGCTGGAAGATCATGATGTCCTGCTAGAAGCAGTTCCTCACTCTCATCCTCTGCAGGCACCGTGGCCATCTCACAAGACTCTGGTT
The DNA here is from genome assembly GCA_013398915.1 of Dromas ardeola. NCBI lineage: Eukaryota > Metazoa > Chordata > Aves > Charadriiformes > Dromadidae > Dromas > Dromas ardeola. The sequence goes on from VYZM01010275.1 coordinate 22,524, forward strand.
TCTGGAGGAGAAGGGAGGAGGCAGGTGTAAATACGGAATTCAAATGCGGCTGCTTTAGTGTCGAGGGCAAATTCAACGTCCTCGTGCACAGGTAAGAGGCAGCTTTAACCCGAGGGCACTTGTTCTGTAGAGTCAGTTGAGATCCGGCGAGCAGCAACACAACGTCCACTATCTGAAGGGGCCTACAAGAAAGCTGGCGAGGGGCTTTTTACAAGGGCATATAGTGACAGCATGAGGGGTGATGGCTTCGAACTGGAAGAGGGGCGATTGAGACGAGATGTGAGGAAGAAATTCTTTGCTGTGAGGGTGGTGAGCCCCTGGCCCAGGTTGCCCAGAGCAGCTGTGGCTGCCCCATCCCTGGAGGTGTTCAAGACCAGGTTGGACAGGGCTTGGAGCAACCTGGGCTGGTGGAAGGTGTCCCTGCCCAGGGCAGGGGGTAGCACTGGGTGATCTTCAAGGTCCCTTCCAAGCCCAGCCATTCCATGATTCTATAACGTGTTCAAGCATCACCGCAGGCCATGAGACCCAGAAAATGTGAATTTAGCAGGGTAACTCGTGACAACATTCTCACCAAGTGCAGAAGCAGAGGGACAGACGTGCGGGGGGCGAGGGGACGACGAGGAGATGAACCTCTACAGGCACTGTTTTGCAACTGCAAGGAGTTTGGGGGGCGGTGGGATCTCTGGAGTGACACTCGAGTACGTAGCGTACTCCTTCGGATGGTAAGTGGGCAGGCTCCCCAGTGGCAATTAACAATATTTTGAGAGGCAGCAGATTGTTTCCTACAAACTAAAAGAATCAGAATGCCAGAAGCAAGCTCGGATCCAGGATTATTTTTTTTTTAATTTCCCTCCCTGCCTTACTGTCCCTCCAGCACGCCAGGAAGGGAAGAGCAGGGCTGCTGCTGGCAGAGGGAGAGGATGGATCAACAGGCCAGGGATGCCTTGAGCTGGCTCTGCTGCAAGGCGGGAAAGAGGGAGGACAGCCCGGAGTCAGTCTGAACATGGAATTATTTGGTAGGCATAGAAATTACTCTGTCAACCCTGTTATGACAGAGGCGCAACACAGAAGAGCTGCTTTGGTGAGGACTAGGGAAGAGAGAGGAATGATTGTTGCTTTGTGAGGATGCTCTGAAGGTAGAAGGAAATGAAACTCTGGGGGAAAAAACCCACCTAACTTTGGAGAACGATCAACTGGGGAAAAGAATGTGGGTGCTGTCCCGCTGGGGATGTACAGCAGCTGACCGACCCCTAAAGGAGAAGCAGCTGAAGACTTGGTGAACTCATCTGAAACACCGGATGGGTCATTGCCACGCGATTACCATCTCGGTATCTGCTTGGGAAAGCTGGGAAGAAACTCCTTGGATGTTTTTGACCTGAAAAGAAGTCTCTGGGAGAGAGGAAGAGCAATGATTTTGGGAGCATGGAGTGTTATTGATTGCAGGGAATGCAATGCTTTAGAGGGAAGAAGGAAAAAAAAAAAGAAAAAAAAAAAGAAGCACAATACACAAAACAGGACTAAAGGAGAAGCTACTTTAAATGGAGAAGTTCCTTTAAACTGAGCAAATGTGAACTACCCGGCTGGAGCGGAAAGACAATAAGCGCGGGGCAAGACAAGCCTGGCTAAATCCCAAGCTCTTCTTGCACCCTCCATCCACGCGAGCGCAGAGGGAGCGGAGCACGGGTCGGACTACTGAAGGAATCACGCAGGAGACAAGACAAGCATGCAGGGACAAGAAAACAAACCAAGTGCCAGAAAGGCCAAAGCTGTAAGTGAAATAAGAGAGATGGAGGTACTGAGTCAGGCTTTTGCAAGAGAGACTAAAGGACTCGCTACTCAAGAAGGACGGCTGCAGAGGACACCACCACCAACAGCGTTTTACGCTTCTGGGCATCGGCATTCAGTCAAAGGCTCGCTCCGAGCTAACAGAAACAGCAAGAAAAACCGTGGGTTATTATCGGGAAAGAAAAATTGAGATTACTGCTAGAAGCTGAGGTTTTTCAGGAGGCAGGACCTCCCCTGGGGTCCTGCCAGCAGTAGCAGAGAAGCCGCTAACGGCCCCCACCCCTCCCTGGAATCTGCCGGGGGTTCAGATCATCACAAAACGGGAGGAGTGCCTAACTTTAAATGGAGGAGGGGGAAAGGAAATACTAAAGAGAAGGTGTTCGCCTCAAGATTTTAACTGCCTGACTTTTGGAAAAAAAAAACCAAGAGGAAATCACCTTGCAAACTGCCCGTAAGCTGCTAGCAAGCCAGATAAGCAGCAACCAGCATAAATTTGTCAAGAGCAAGTCATGCCTATCTGGTTTGAATTTCTGCTGCAATAGAAGAAAGAGGCCTCGGGCAAAGCGCAGCAGAAGATCTCTCGAGTTTAGCTTAGCTTTTGACACAGCCTAATTCAACGCTTTTGTAAAGAAATACCTGTTAGACTGAAACTATTATACGGGAGGGGCAACACCGATTAAAAACACTGCCCAGATCCAGTCTCAGGAGTTCACGGCACAAAAACAGAGTAAGAACTCGGTTGGTTCTGCTTGGTGATTTCATTATCAGCCTGGACAATGGAAGAAAGCAGCACCTTGATGACATTCGCCGACCCCACCAAGCCACTTGACTTCGCAGAAGTATTTGAAAACAGGCTAAAAAAGCCTGGGTCCAAACCAAAGAAATCAGCTGGAACGGAGAGCACAAGGAAATTCATTGAGGACAAACGCAAAGGGCACGGCAGTGCACAAGGGCAGTGTTGTGTTTTGCCAAACCCGTAACAATTTAGTGCTCTTCAGACAATTGTTCTACCACCCTGTGACCCCTCCCCACCTGGCAACAGGAATCGGGGAAAGCAAGGAAACACAGGGGTTGACATATAAATAGGTTTAATACAATAAGACTAAATAATTAACAATAATACTAAAGAACCAATATTGATCCCCATACTAGTATAAAACACACAAGGACCATCCTCAGCCCATTCTGTCACAGGGAGCGGTGCGCTCCTGCAGGGACAGCCAATGTGGGGCGCTGCGAGCGCTGTGGCTGTGGGAGGAAGAGGAGGGCGCAGGGCTCTGGCACTGGGGCAAGGAGTGGTCAGGATGGCAGCCAGCATGGGAGAGAGTGAACTCCTCAGCAGACTTTCTAATTTCTATGGAACGTGCTGTTCATGGTATGAAATGACCTTGTTGGCAGCTTGGGTCAAGTGCCCAGCTCTCGCTCCTCCTCATCCCCGCATCTGGCGAGCTCGCAAACACCCAGACCTGGAATCCCACATAGCCTAGCTGGCTCTAAAGTAACTGTTTTCACCAATTCAGACACTAGAGTCTTCTAGAAGTGGAGTTTTCCCAAACATTACAGGAAAAATGAGGCCTGTGTCGCTCAGACCAGGACAGGCAGCAATTACCAGGGTAGTTAAATCTTTTGCATCCAAAGAGACGGGACCAAGCTGCTGTCCTGCCTAGTGTGACCACGGCAAAGATCCAGATTAACAGGAGAGGTTTTTTTTTCCCCCTGGTCTCTGGAAGTAATAAAACAGAGTCATGCAATAAATCAGTATCTTCCTCCCGGAATAAATGGACTAGGGAAGCCGTTAAGCCCTCCTCGCCAGAGGTCGGAAGAGTGCACAGATTAAGTGGAGCTGCAGCAAGGCTGAGGGGGGAGGACAGCCCCCATCCCTCCCAGCCGCCTTTCCCACTGCTCTGGTTGACTCGCCACGGGGCCACAGGACCCCCACGCGGCCCGCTTGCCATCTTCTGTAACCCTCCGGCTTGCGTACAGCCACTGTATTATTCATGCGAGGCTTTAGTGCTGCTAATAGCTAAGTAAGGAGTCACTCCCATCTTGCTGAGCACTCTGAATGCATTGAGGACTTATAATGAAGATATGTTTAGTGTCCGAAATAGATAACGAGGTTTTCAAACCCGTCATTATACTGTTTCTACAGCTCTTGTTGGCGAAGCTGACTTCCTTGAACAGAAAGCCAACAGCACGCAGAGGAGGAAGAGATGGACCAGCAGAAAATATCTCACATAAAAGGTATTTTCTAGGTAACATCCAGCCAAGATCTCCTTCACCCCTGATGAACCCCAGAAAGAGACGGGAATGAGGAATTGCGAGATGGGCAGGAAACTGGCTCTGGAGGAGGCAGCAAGACAAAAGATCGGGTCGGGTTGCTGCTGGTGTTCTCCAGGACAGACAGGCAAAGTACGGCAGTTCAAGAAAGGCCTTGGCACGGAGAGCCGGACAACAGCTGCGACACAAAGTGGCTCTTCACAACGGGAGTGACGAAAGCAGGATGAAATTCAACAGAACAAAAGGTGAGACGCTGGGGACTGACCTCCTTACGTGCACTGCTTCGAGGAATGCAGAGGAGTGCCAACCATTCTCTACCAGAAGTCAGCCCTGGGTGAGGAAAACCCTCCAGACCTTTGCCACCCACACAAAACAAGGGATTGATGCAAGGGAAACAGTTGTTGAGGTTCGCTGAAGAAATAAAAGGCACCTAAGGGGAGGGCCGATCATCACATTCCACCCAGACACCCAGATCACAATCTCAGTCTAAAAAAAAAAAAAAAAAAATCTTTTTGGAATTCCTGTTTCCTAGTTCATCTCCCATCAGTCCCTGCGAACAGAGAGGTTTTCACCCACTTTATCCTCCTGCCTTCTCTGAAAGGCAGCAAGAACAGCGGGACAGAGCCCTCAGGACACGGAATTCTGGGGGCTAATCATCAGGTGGGTCATGAAAGCCCAGTTTGCTTCCCTTCTGCTGGAGAAACTCACTGAACTACGCTTGGGATTTGCCGACTGGAGCCAGCCCTTCAACGGTGTGCCAGGCGATTCCTCCCGCCCCGCCACGGGCAGCCCTCGCTCACCTCTCGCCTCCAGACACCGCCGGCGAGCTCGGGGGGACCCGCTCCTGGGGGCACGGTTCTGCAGGACGCCAGCCTGCGCCGCACTTGCTTCACGGTTTTGCTAAGCTGCCGTTACGATGGAAGGTAAAGAGAAAAACAAACGGTCAGTAGCTGCTTTCTGCGAGGGCTACGCCAAGAAGTTTAGCTGCGCAGAAGAGATCTCTTAACGTACCCTGCTCCAACCACGGGACTTTAATCAAGGGAGCGCGACTCAACACACAATTAGCTTCAGAAACAGGCACAAGGTAACCTGCAACCCACGGTGTCCTTCAGAGCTGCCCCAGCGTCCTGACCCAGGCAGGGCGGAGGGCTCGGCGACAGCTCATCCGCTCCCAAATCTCCCCGCTGAGATGTCAGAAGTCCCAGATCCCCAACTGTCCCGCCCCGCGTCCCCCCAGAAGGGATCCTCCGCTCCACGGGAAGCGGTGCTTCAACCGGAGTAACTCCAGCTCCCAGGAAAACACACTTTCGAAAACGCCACATGCTGCATAAGCATCACGATGAAGAAAAAGCTTAAACCAGTCCCTTCAAGGCGGTTTTTCAAAGGTTTCGCGATCCTGCACTGCCGGGCTGCAGCAGGCGAGCTGCAATGAGGTGGCACCACCTAGTGCCGCCTCTCCAACGCGACAGGCCAGCCCTGCAGCACGGGGGGAAAATCCGCCGGATTTACGAGCAGCGGGGCAAGTCCAAGCACGGCATCCTCCGAGAGGGCAGTTACCGTCAGTTTGGAGGGTTATGGAGGAGTACAACAACATGCAGCAAACCGGAGCGAAAACGCAAGCCCATGTTTCATGCAGTATAAAAAAAAAATAATGAGGGATGTGTTGTAAAGAGGGTCGAAAGACAAATATGGCCCGTCCTCCATTTCAAACCACGAGCAACCAGCGTGATGAAGCAGGGAGGAAAAATGCAGGAGGGGAAGGGCTGACCTGGGCGGCTTGCTGCTGGAAGGGTTCGCTGTGCCCCCCCAGCCGCTGTGCCGGGGCAGCAGGAGCGCCGGGACCACAGATGGCAGGCGCAAGGCGGCTGCGGAAGAGGCACGTGTTCCTCCTGGAGGTCAAACGCAGCGCCGAGCCCAAGTACCGCGCGGCAAGGCAGCTCTCCCTCTCCACCTGCCAGGAGACAGACCCCAGAGTTAAAAAGCCACGTGCAAATCTCTAACCATCACCCAGCAGGACGTCACCCGTGCTGTGCGGGAGCTGCTGGCTCAATTTGGCGGCATTTTCGGGGATGGTTGTTTCTGCTCTCCACACCGAGAGGGGCACAAAGAGCTATCGGGCTCTCAGGGAGTGAAGGCAACCACGGGCTTTCAGTCTGGAGCGGTGCTAGCAGAGTTAGGCGAGGACACCCCCGCTCAGGCATGCCTCCCCGGCCCCGGAAAGAGCCCAAACACCCCAGGGGCGCCCAAAACCATTGACATTTCAGCACGCTCCCTTCTTGCTTGGCAGTGAGTTTCTGGCAAGTCTCCCTGGCAGTTGTTTAAAAGCAGAGAGGATTAAATACATGAACGGGATAACCTAAAACAAGCCCACGGGGGAAGCGGGAATGTGGAGAGAGCGTGAAAGTGTTGCTTGCAAACTATTTGCCCTGGAAAACGCATAGCAGAAATGAGCTGCTGTGTTTAAAACTCAACCAGGAGACACCCAATTCATAGCTCCGGTCTGGCTATTTTTTAATTCGGTGCAATTCTGCGCAGGGCACTGGGATTCTCTTCTGCTGCCACCCAAGAGAGCCAGCGACCTTTCTGAAGGGCTTATAAAGCACCTTCAGCGCCAGAGCGAGCCATGCCGTCGCACTGACCTCGCTGGAGGGGACACCGTGTGCGGCCAGGGGGGCTGCTGTGACCAAGAGTTTCCTCATTTTTTCGAATTAACCCCTTGCCTTGAGGTCTAGTGGGGTGGTTTTTTCATGGTTTACGCTGTTCCAGAGATCTGCTTACTGCTTCGCAGGACTCCTGCAGCTGCTGCTTTCTCCGCATCCTGACCTGCCGGTTCACCCGCTGCTTCACCTCTCCCTGGAAGCGCCTCAGGCTGGCAGCCTTCTCCCGCTCCCGCTCCGTCAGCTCCTCCTCCACCTGCGACGCTGCTGCCTGCAAGAGGGGAACGCACATTTTATATTGAGTTTTGCCACATGGCAGCGTTGCGGCGGCACGTATTCCACCTCCCCTTCCCACACCTGCATCCACGAGCCGGGCGAGCAGCAGCCGGGGCGCACTTAAGGATGTTTTATTTCAAAATCTGTGCAATAACAGCTTGGACAATCTCTAATTAATTATTATGAGCTTGGATGGAATCTAGCTAGCCAGATACGGAGCGTGCGCACCTCTGCGACACACCGAAAGAAAAACAAAAAAAAGGCAGCCTCATACAGCAACTGCCAGCTCCTGCTCCCACGAAAGGATGTTCTAATATGCCAAGCCCGCATGGGAAAGGAACAGGCCAACCTCTGATCCCGTTAGCAAGGCTGGAAGCGCGTCAGGGAAGCGGTTTACTATCTGAAGTCAAAGATTTAAGGCAATGACCCAAAAAAAA
>VYZM01010277.1:3812-15521 GCA_013398915.1 Dromas ardeola
ATAGACGAGTTACTTAAAATAATAGACAGACTTATTCCAAACAAAACGTTTCTGACAAAGACATGGGGCAAAGGAAGGAGTTATGGCAGGAATGCTATTTCCTAAGTGGCTTTAAACCCTTTACATTATTCTCCAATGTCCTCCTTGCTAATGTCACTAGTAAAAGAGAATTTACCTGAATATCTTTCCTTCCCATTGTTTCAACGCTCTCTTTTTGGTCTCTAAGTGACTCCTCTGTTGGCTGCCCAGGTTGTCCATTCTTCGCATGCAGACTAACAGGCCACTCTGAGAACGGTTGCTTCATATGTTTGGTGTCACAGCTATTTAGACACTTGAAATTTCTTTCAATTACCCAGGCTTATTGGAATCTGTTACTGTGGTCTGCTAGCCAAAACAAGGACTTTACTAAAAAATAATAAATTGCTGGCTAATATTATTTGCATGGTAATTGCTTTGCGGTGCCTATTAAATCAGTGTTTCTGGCACAGGTTTGTGATGGCAGAAGTAGGGATATTAATATACTATGACAAAAAGCTTTTCTCATTTTCTGTTTTTTAAATTAATTAGTATTTTCCCATGGGGGGTTGGGTGGGAAATGTATCTATTGTTACCCTCAGCTTCGTGGGATTTTGATCAGGGCCATGGCATAGGCTGGAAAATCAGTGGTATTTGCAGATATTTAAGGAAATATTTAATGAGACAGAGTCAGCTCCGATGTAGACTTCTTGTACCTTTGTGGCCCAGCTGATCAGCACAGAAGCAGAAAATCCAGCCTGTTTCCAGCTTGAAAATGACTGATGACGTGTGCCATTCATCAATTTGAAATGCCTGCCGTGCGTTCTGAGCTGAATTAATCTGCATGGATGCTGGATGTCCAACACCTTCAGACCACACTGGATTTACTCTCCTTGCCTTCATGACCAGTTGCGCACATACACGATCATTTTGACACATCCAGATGAAATGGACTCTCTGGCCATACACTGGATGACAAAGGTGTCCATATTTCCATTTGTGATTTTCAGGCAAGAAATACATGAGCCTCAGATAACTCCCAATTCAGAATGTATAAAGCAACGGCTATCTCATGGTTTGTTCTCCGTTTGATTTCTCCCTTCAGAGGATTAATGGTGATTATACAGTGTATATGTTGTCTGGGAAGAGTCATCTGAACCTGACTGCATTTGTTAGGTCTGGTCACAACTCCTAGTTGGTTTTAGTAAGCATTTGGTGAAGTTTGTGATTGTGAAAAATAACCTTACAGTAACAATTTTTAATGTTATATAACTTATCCTGATTTAAGCATTTCTAAAACGCTTCATACCAAAGCTCTTTTGTCTGTAGTGCATCATTGCATACCATTATTTTAGCTGCCATGATTAAAAAATGTTACTGTAAAGACAGTGTATCACATTTTCTATATGATTTTTTTTTCTTAAGTGCTCACAGGATTCACTGCGATTTGTAGCTAGAGTTTAATTAATTAATAGGCATATGTAACTGTCAATCAATAATTTAGATACTTCTGGCTCACAGTTTTTGGAATGGAGCTTGGTTTATGAAGAGTGAACAAATATACCATTCCATCTGTTAGCCAAGCCACCTGGCACAAAATCATTTGGGGCATAATTATGTAGTTGGCAAGAGTTTCAAAAAATGTGGTTTCTAGAGTTTTAATCCCAATTGATGCTTTACTTTGTAGTGATGGAAACCTGACTAATGCATCAAGAACCAGTACTTTTTTTCACACCTCTGAATAAAATAGCTTGTGTTCACCTTGTAAAAAATGCCTAACATCGACGAATATAGGAACCAAGAGACAGGCGTGAAATAAACCTGAGAGCATAATCACAGGAATGGAACTGAAGCTGGTCTGTTGTTACAAGCAGTTGAAAGGAGTCACGTAGGAGTTGCATCATTGTCCTCTTAATCTCTGTAGGAAGAGGCTTGGGACAATTTGGGAAATGATTTTTCCTTCTTGATGGTAGTGCGAATGTTTTTCTGAACTTTGGGTTTTACAAGATTGCTACATCTGCAAATCTGTTTTCCTATTCTTTCAGTAATAAAATTTCTTCTTTAATCCTCTGGAAGCACAGAGTACACACATAAGAGACTTAGCAAATTATATTTGAAATATAAAGAAACTTTCTCTTTTTAACTCCTGGAAGAGGAAAACAAACTCATACAAGGTTAGCTGTAAATTAGATAAAACTTCTGAAGTAGGAGCAAATAGATACACTATTTATAAAGAAAAATAAATTGCTCCAACTAAGTTGTTACTGCTGGTTGCAAACAGTCTTTGTGTGTACAGTTGAACATCATGCAGAAATTGAACAAAAGCGTGTATACACTATATATTGTAAAGCTGCAGCTGGGGCAAGGCTGATTTAATGGTGTAAGGTGAGTAGTGTTTGTAAGGCACACCAGGAGACTTAAGCAGGTAGTTAGCATAAAACTTAGTCCTTTTTTACTAAAATCAGTGAGATTTCTAACAGAACCTGGACCTTGTTTTGAAGTTTTTCTGTTTGCTGTTGTTCAGAGCACATCATCAGACCCAAACAACTTGCTATTCTGTTTGTTACAGAAAGACACAGGCAAAAATAGGCAATTGAAAATGCAAAGAAATGAGATTATTGAAAAGGGGTCTTATTTAGGAATAAGAAACACCTGCTCAGAATAGTTTGCGTTGTTAACATTTGCTTCCTTGTGGTATATCATTGGCATGCCATATTTTAGTGTCTGGGAAGAGACCATCCTTAGTTTTAATTCTTTGCATGGTTAAAGTCATTCAGTTATCATTCAGTTTAATTAAATGGCTTTTAATATTTAATTTTAGTGAAGGGAAAATGATCTATTGTTAAAATTATGATTGGATGGTTTCTGGGTTTGTTTTTTTGTTTTGTTTTTTTTTTTTTATTTATTGTGGCAGATATTGGGGAAGAGGTAACTTTTGTAATAAAAAATGCCTCTGGTAGTCTGTAAAATGTGTTATCTGTAATGAAAAAAAATTGTTGATATTGTTAATTAATAAGTAATGAATTAGTCTGGAACCTGACACTTAATTTACCCCAGTAATGGCATTCACAGGAAATCACAAATTATACTAGGCTTCCATTCTGAAGAAGCCCTTTTTCTTCAATTTGTAGAAACTTAACGTCCCTTCAGCTAAAAATCAGGGTTTGCGTTTGTCTACTAAGGAGAAATCTAGGGGGAAAAATTATTATTTGACAGAGTAAGATTGAGAAGAGTAAGTTCTATGTATGAATATATGCACTTCCTATATGAAACTAAGCATATATTGCACTTAAACAACAGGTAAAGAATTCCCACCCAGTATGAGGTGCTTGGCCAAATACTCCAAGTCACTTACTCACAATCACTTCTGCAATTGCCAGAAGTGTGTATATGCCTATATATGTAAGTATTGGTGGAAAATAGATGTCCTCAGTGGATCAATATGGATGTCTTCTTTCCATATTGAGCAGAGAATTAGTTTTCTTTAGGTTTCCCTGTAAACTTTTCCTTCTGCTTGCACCCATCCTTATAGTACTCAAGTGCCTTTTTTTTTTTTAAATTGTCTGTACGGTTCCTTATACTCTTATTTTTGAAACTGTCTTGACAGCAGGCATTATGAAAACAAGAGCTGTCTGAAATTGCATCAGTAATGGATAGACTATCAAACTTGCTCTGACTGTGGATAGTAAAGAATTAATTTTGTGCTGGAAGAGCAAATTACTCACATTATTATATACAAATCATTTGACTAATCTGTTTTCTAAATATTTTTAATTAGGTAAAATTATTAAGACATGTTGGAAATGTGTTCATTTTTTAAATTTAAGACACGAGAAGTCAAACTGTGCCTTGTTTGTTGTGTTACTCTTCAGTTTCAGTTGAAAACATTAATAGCAACATATTAAAATTAACATAAAAGTGCTAGCTCTGAACTCCATCTAAACTAGTATTCAGTCTTCGCCAAAGGCCACTGTAAGATACAGCAGGCACAGTCTTAGATGGTTAACAGGTTATTTCAGAATAACCTGTAGAAGGGCAGTAACTTTGCTTTAGTTAGTAAAATGCATACAAGAGTGCATAGTGTGTTACAAGCCTTAATTAGAAACACATTCTTGGGCAATTTCTTAACAAATTACTTGCAGAAAGGGTTACTTAATTTGTCTGTCTATCTGATACATAAATTAACCTAGATCTAAAAAAAAAAAACATGAGTAAGGAGGGCATTTGAAGCAGAGACTGAGAAAACTGAAGTGATGGAAAGATTTTACAAGAGAAAAACATAATCCCTTGCTATTTCTCATCTTCCCTACAACCACAGCCTGGTACACGGGAGTTTATTAGCTTGGGGACGTAGTATGTTCCCTGAAAGTGCAACCACAGGATGTTCATTTCTGCCACCAGGTTTGGTTTTTTTGGTGTGGGTTGTTTTTTGTTTTGTTTTGTTTGGTTTTTTTTTTTGGTATAGAACAGGAACTTGAACAAAACATACAGTCCTAACAAGGTATTTGGTGCTACATGCAGTCCTAACAAGGTATTTGGCATCATCTCAACCAGAAACAGAGCACAGCTCCTTTTCAGGCCTCAGCAGCAGCACCCCTCAATGCATCCAGCTTAGCATCTCAGCTACTTTGCACCACAAAACGTTCTAAGGTAGGATTGTTAAAAAATAGGAACAGAACATGGTCTGTTATATTGCATTATTCTGGGCTCAAATGTCTTTTCCAATGAAATGACTCTATGATTCTGAGAAATTGGTAAAAATGGGGATTCTTCCAACTGCAGCAACTGTCCCATAGAAGTCAGAGGAAGCAGTAACTGGCAAAGAAGAAGCTGCGTGCACTTGAAACATGGGGACGTGAAGGGTTTGCCTGGCCTTAGTTTCTCCAGGTGTCTGTAGCTGTGCACATTGGTTGGAAACACTGATATTCAGTGACTGGTCTGTAAATAGGAAATTAAAAGGACTGTTTCCACTGCATGGTGTGCCTTGTCCCAGATGCTGTTCCTAAAAAAGCATTTTTTTTTTTTTTAATCTAAACAATTTTAGGGGTATATGTACAAAATTAATTCAATGTTCCCATTTCTGTACAATAGTTCCTTTTTTTAATGCCTATTTTTTTTGCATTGGTGATGTCTTATACATTGAGTTCTAAAGTTTATTTTTTAATTTATGATTATTTCTGATGCTAGAGTGTGTGCATGGGTCCCTGCCACAAAAAAAAAAAAAAAAAAAAAAAGAAAAGAAAACCTCTGCTGTAAAACAGCTTCTGCGTTAAATAATGACAAGAAACAACGAAGGAGTACAGCAGGCAGTTTAATGAGGAATAGCAAATAATAATAATATAAAATGAAGCAATATAAAATTGTGAGTCGAATAAAAAAGAGGGGGTGTGTGCTTGTTTTAAAATCAATTGCCAGTTTATTGCCTTCCCTGTAGTAGCCCTATGTGGACTGGCCACTAGAGGGGGAATGGATACACATTTTGCTCTTAAACTGCAGTTGTGGGTCCAGTTTCTTTGCCTCTTTCCTTACACACAAACTTTCCCAAATCATTCATCCTTTTGCTTGTCAGTAACTTAGCCTTATCTAGCAGTTCTGTCCTTTCTTAACTTATCCTTAACAGAACTGAGGACTGTTTTCTAACTGAAGGCATCGTAGTGATTTATATCAAGCTGTTTAATTTCTTGAGAGCTGTTCTGTTAGGTATATATTTGAGATGTTATTCCACTTCTCTTTTTTTCCTCCTTTTTTTTTTTTTTCTCTGCACACTGAGCAGAAGTTTTCAATGCAATATCCAGAAAAATAGTTGTCCAATTGTTGCACATGACTTACACCTCCAAGGCATGGATGAACAGTTTTCCTTATATCTTGTCTTTTGCTTTGTATTTGACAATTCAGAATCTCATCCATCAAAGCTTGTGTAATCTTCAGCTTTTGGAAGTCCCTTTACACATCCTCATGATTTTCATTACTTTTTGTGATATAAATAATCTGTCATTTGAAAAATGCCATACATTTTCTGATTATATCTAGGATGATTCAGTAGCCCTGGCCTTGGGACCAGAGTGTGCTCCATTTTTTCGCCGTATTGAGTAAAAAGCCACTGTATTTTTGGCTGCCCATCTAGTTTTCTATGACCATGGAGCTTGTCTTATTTATGAGAAACTAAATATCTTTTGAAGGCATTTTTTCAAAGGGTCTTTAAAAGTCCAAATGTAAAATCGCTTTTTTGTGTACCACTTTGTAAATATTATTATGGTAGTCCAAAAATTCAGGACTGCATGTTGTTACAGAAGCATGGTGTTACTTCACAGACAACCAGTCAATTTATCCCTATTGTGTGGTATTACAGACCTTAATAAATCTTGAAATGAACTTAACAGCTACTGAGGTAAGACTTACCGGTCTGTTATGATCATCTCTAATCAGCTCTAAACTGGGGGAAGTGCAGTTTATTTTAGTTATTCAGGTTTTGGTGCAACAGCTATTTTTACTAGAAATCTTCATTTTTTTGCTAGCTCTTCCACTTCATTTTTACTTTTATTAAAAAAAAAAATCATGATAAACACCATTTGGATGTTCTGATTTGTTGTTTTAAATGCCCTAGTGCTTTAAACTCCTTAACTTTTTATTTCCCAATTGCTAACATCTCCATTACCTGGAAACAATACATCTGCGATAGATTTTAGTGTTTGTTTCAAGTTTGATTTTCCAGGACTTACTCGTCAAATCCTCATTAAGAGTTATCATTAACAGCCATACCTTGACTCCTTTGCTAATGAAAAATGACAGATTTGGGCTAGATTATTCTACATAATGGGAAAACATAACCAGGGAAAAAAGAGAAAAGTTTTCAACTTCTTTTTTAAATGAAAGATACACCGTGTAACTTCATCAAACTACTTAGGGGAACTTTTTGGGAAGATCTGCATTCCACCAACTAGAATTATCCTAATGTAATCCCTAACAGTTGCTGGAATCGTGGAAATACATTCACAAACCTAATACAATAGGGTTTACTTCAGGCTGTAAGTGCTACCCGTCGAAATAACAACTATTGGTTTAGCATATGTCACGTAAAGTAAAAAAACCACAATCTCCAAGGGTCCAGTTCTGCACATAACAACAATAAAATAGTTAAGATTTTTAAAAACATACCAAAAAGCCCACCATGACAAAGCAAAGATGGACAGAGGAACAAGCTCGGAGTTCAGCTGCATGGGGACTTCATGGATTTCTGTTTCCCCCACTGCAAACACGTGTTTGTATATACTCATTTTGTCGTCAAATACCACCCCAGTGCTTTGTTTTCCCTTGATGAGTTTCTCCTATGTTGGTTATCACCTGATTCTCTTTATGATTAATCTGCGATGGGCACTGTCCCCTTTTCAATTTTCCCATTTATTTTTTGGCAGTGATTTTCTCTATCCCGTGTAATTCACCTTTTTGCAGTCAGTGCTCGATGCTTTCCATCTTCTGCAAGCTTAAGCATTGTCCCATGCAGTGTTTTTTTGTTTTGTGGGTTTTTTTCCCCATAGAGAGTATGTCAGATACATTTCTTCTACTCGTTTATTGTCTCCATTATTTCTTTGTCTTTCAGGCCATAGGATTCACATTCAATTTATTAGACTACAGCAATTACATAATAAATTCATTACATCCAGTTGCTGTTTGGGAATTTGATCTGACAGTTGCATTGGGTTCTGGGCTGTTTGTAAAGGTAGCTACAGCGCAAGGGGAAGGTTTGTGAAGATGGAGGCAGCTGCATGTGCCAGTAAAGAAATACAGAATGTCCAATATGGAGTGACATTTACATGAAATTAAGGTAAACATTTGACATGTGATGGCGTCTTTAGCATGGGGATTGCAAACCTTTTAGCAGCAGACACAAATTTCTGTTTGCTGTTGAAAAAATTGCTTTGGGAAATAATCTGGATGAGAGAAGTAAATTTTCTGTCAAGGTAAACTTTAGTATAGAGCCAAGTTTAAAAAAAAGAGGGGGGGAAAAATCCCTAGATGGTTTATCTCATTATTATTAACATTCTTTAATATTTACCAAGCTCTTTCAGCAAGCCAGACTGTCAGTAGAGGCACTGAACTACAGAGACGGATTCAGGTTTACTCCAGGGAGCTCACTCCTCCTCTCATCTTGCAAAGAGGGTTGATAGCAGATGTGTTTCAAAAGGCTGACAGTTGTTAAAAGAATGAAAACTTCTGGAATTCAACAGTTGTGGACTGTTCTTGCAGTTTAGTTTGGGATTTTCAGGGTTTCCCTCTTCCCTCCCCCCCTTTTTGATTCACTCTGCTTGTGAGGTTCTGGCAATGAAAAATGGGAGAGTGGGGTAAGAAGGGATAAAAATTAGAGGGTGTCGTGGTTAGAAAGATATTCAGAAATCTGTTTCCAGTTTGAGTCCCCCAACTATTAGGAGGATGTTTGCTTATATCTTATTGTAACCACTAGGGTACAGAGGTGTGCTACTTCAGGGAGATTTTGTATATATAAGCTGCATCCTTCATTGGATAAACTCTTAAATCAATTTGATATGTCCATGCATATTTTTTTTTTAATCTCAGATTTTACTGAAAATACAATTTTTAGTCCTCCCTCCGGTGGCATGCTCTGGTTTGCTATTAGGAGAAAGATACATCATGAAAAAGGCCAGAACAAAGTTTGTAATAAACGAACGACCAGACTTACTGTCTAACCATGTCAGTCAGAGAAATCTGCTGTGCTAAAAATGGTAATTCAGTGATGAAGTAGGTTTTTATACTTACCCATTACCTTTGAAATCTTGGATTTAGTCTTTGTTAGCTCAGAAATGGAACCGAATTGGTCATGTTCCCATAGCACCCATGTTGAAAGACATCCTTCTGGCGGTAGTTACTGTGTCTGGTGAGGATGTGAAGAACATGAGAGCAGTGAAATGGTTTAAAATAAAAAGTGCCTTAGCAGAATAGTAGGTGCTGTTTGCCAAGCACAGGCTCACATAATATTATCCTTTAGCCACTGCCAATTATCTCTAATTTCTGTAAGTGATGTACATATTTGGATTTTGGGGAAGAGAAGTGGAGGAAAAGGTGAAAAGCTGATGTTTATTTTACACTGAATTCCTTCTCTTGTAATGCAAATCTGAGTACTTTGAACTCAAACTCCTTTCAATGCAGCCTGTTACATTTGACTGTCTCACCAAACTATTACACCAGCAAAAGTGAATAAGAACAGTAATTGGTTTAAAGGCTGAATAATTGTGTCTGAATGCCAACAAGTGACGTTATCTTTATAACAAAAACAATTGCCCTGTTCTCACAGAAATACAGATTTCGTTGCAAATATGTTCACTTTAAAGCAGACACACTGCAATAAAATTGCAGTGCTCTGCAGCATTCATCTTGGATCTTCACAGCCACCCACCCAATTACAGGCTGTGTCTTGCCAGTAGAAGATTGTTGCTTGGTTTCTGTAATATTTTTGTAGCTGTGCTTTCCTCTACATAACTTTAGAGGTAGACTGCGCTTACTCCTTTCCTTTCACCAGGTTTTTCTGCTGTAAAAAAAAAATAATAAATTGGCTGGTATGGAAAGTCTTTTGCATGGCTCTAAATGTGATAATTTTTTTTATGTAGAATACACTCTGAATAGTTGTTTCTAATACCTTAATAGCTCTGGTTTATGTCAGTAATTATATGAAAGGTTAATCTTTAAATCACCAGCATATCCTAAATTCCTAATCAACTTCATACTTGGAAAGGAACCCATATAAATGCTCAATTTGTTAATATTAGACTGGGTTGAGCAGGTCAAGGAAAAGCGTAACCTTGGTGCATAATGATAAACTGAACACAGCAAAAATATCTCTGATCTGTTTGTCATAATAGCTGTGAATGCGAAAGCTGAATATGAGGGAGAATGAGTGTGGATATAATTAGCAGGAGAATCTGCTATGGCTCAAGATCACCCCTCTCTCTAACTGAGGGTTTCTTAAGGGATGGAGAAAAAGAAGAGATATTTTGGGTAGAAAGGTCTGATTTTCTAGAAAGTCTGTTGTGAGCTGCAAGTAGGGTAGCTAAGAAGTCCAGCCAAAAAAATTAGTGGAAGAGGCACAGTGCTGGAGTTCAGCGAACAAAATGATGGATGAGGGGGACATTGTGCTCCCAGGGAACAGGGAGGTGGCAGAGGAAATGACGGGGTTGCGTGCGTGTGTGTTTGGGAAAGCATGTCCGTCTGCGCCTCTGTAAATGAGAGTGTTTGTGTGTGACTGTGAGTTTGAAAAGACAGGGAGAAAAAAAGAGGCAGAGAGAGATGCTGGGTATCTTTCTTAAATCTCTGCTGTTGTCCTTGCCACAGTTTCAATGTGGGAGGTGAAGGCACTGAAAAATCTTGTTTTCCTTGTGTGCACAGTGGTCCCCTTGCCTTCTCACCGGTTCTGGTCTTCCCTTTCATCCTGTCCCTTCACCCTTTTCTTTTCTCTTTCTTGCTCAATGAAGCTATTTAGTGTTGTACCCTCCTTGCCAGAAGCTGTTTCATCCCTGCTTGCTCAGTTTTTAAAACTGCTTTCTCCACCCACCTTCAGTCTTGGTTTTTCATCTGTGCTAGTCCTTTAGATTTTTCATCTTTAAAAAAGAAAAAGCAAAGGGAGCCAGCAACAATCTGATTTAGTTGTCGTTACTCCAGTCTTTTCTCTCATCTTTTGTCTCTTCTTCGTTTCTTTTATTAGTGTTACTGTTATTATAGCACAAAAAATAAGCTTCCTAGTTTAATACTCCTTATTTGCCATTCTGAATGCCATTGGAGAAGCTGGGGGGAAGTGGAGGGGTGTTCAGGGTGTCCTTTTGCTACTAATGCAGAAAAAGACACATCCAAGAAACAAATTTAGTCCACCTCAAAAGCAAATGAGGGGCTTTTTATCGAAAACAAAGAAAAATGATCAAATAGGCTCATTTCAAGTGCCCCTCGAAGTCTTAGCCATTAAAACATACAGAATATATTAAAGCATACAAAAATATGCTCAGGTATCATTAATGATCTTTCTCTGGCAAGGCAGTTATGAACCAGGCATGGGACTGCATCTTCAGACTGGTACAGAGCATCTAGCTATTGCTGTGCACACAGAGGAACAGATCATCCCCTCGGTCTAACCCCCTGCAGCACTCAAACAGCGTGGTAAAGGAGGGAATTTGCAGCTTTAACACAGAATTTCTTTGTATTTTATATATTCAGGGCAGAAACAGAATGTGGTACATTAGCAGTGATTCTGTGGTTTCATATCACTTTTTTTCTTTTTTTTTGAAGTAGTACAGAAAGGAAGGAAAAAGACAGAAAGGAAAATAAATCATCCCTTATATACATTCAAAGCATACACAGCAACAGTTCCTTCATTACTGGGTGCACTGTGAGTGTGTATTGATGTTAGCAGCAAGAGATTGCATATTAGAGATCTGTAACACTGGTAGTGTTAACCATTTTCAAAAAAGGTAGTTCTTTTGCTTGCATTTCTCCCTGTCTTTAGGTTGAAAGACACTAAAGTAAAAATAAAATAATGTTAATTACCTAGTCATAAAAAGGAGATTAGTCCCATTAAGTAGAACATTAAAAGAGGAATATTTAAAATATTTTCATTCCTTCGATATTCCCCAAGCATCTTCTGAACAACAAACTGTCACAACTAACCCTGAAAGCATCTTTTTTTTTTTCTTCCCC
>VYZM01010277.1:22119-46195 GCA_013398915.1 Dromas ardeola
ACGCTACGGCACACAAAACTATAATTCTTGCAGCATAAAGATTCTTGTGCTTTTGGAATTAGATCAATGTGTAGGGTACTCTGACCATGTCGGCAGCATGCAAAGAAGGGATTTAAAACCCGATTAGTTAATAAGTTCTGCAGATTGTGCTAGTTTTTGTTCTGTGTACCAAAAAAATTCTCGTCTGATAATTTGCAGTCCTCATTATCTATGGGAAATGCATCGACAATGAGCTCTCTCTGTAATTTTTACTGACTGAAAAATATACGATACTTCTGTCAGGAAAATGCTGGCCATCTTTTCCTATTATGAAATAGAGTCTAAAGCCTGTGTGCTGGTGAATGCGATCAGAGCTGACAGCTCACGATTCTGCATGAATTCTCTATGAAGAAGTTTCACATGGAAATACAAGTATTGCAGAAGATTGTGTTAATTTTAAGTCAACATCGGTTGTGGAATGCTGGAGGCAGGGCAAAACCGTTACATTTGCTTTCTTTTTCACAACCATTTAATTTTAAAAAATGTTTTTGAAGTATCTGTTGCAGAGCTCCGAAATCTTAGAGCTGTTCGTTCGTTTGTGTTTGAGTGTGGCTGGCTGCTGTGTGTGCTGGTAGAGATCAAGGAATGCAGTAATTTGATGCAGTAAAAGTTGTTTTACAGAAGTCCTGGAAAAGTTAAGCTCTTGTGCATAAAAATGTGTGTAGGAGATTCATTACAAATGTATTTGCCAAAAAAAGTCTTAAATAAATTACAAATATAAAACACTTTGACTGCGGTTTTAGAACCTGGGAATCAATGTGCTTTTACGCTCCCAATTCAGTTTATTCACATTTTTCTGCTATTCACAGCCCTTGCATTTCAGTGGTCTCAAGGCAAAAAAGTGATGCTTTAATGAACCTCTTATATATTTTAGCATTTGGGCACGAAAGCTGAATGTGTTCTTCCTGTCCCAAGATTACGCTGTTCTATTCAAAGCAGGCTGTTTATTCAAGCGTCCACTGGTTGCAGTACACCTTAATTCTTTTTCTCAGTGCACAAAAGCAGGAGGGAAAGAAATGACAGAACCAAAAGAACATTGAAACAGGAGAAGAGACTAAAACAACCTCGTCTGAGAATATATTCCAGATTATATTTCTGAATATTTTGATGCAATTAGCAGGAAAAAGATTTCAAAAGATGACATGAACTTCAGGTTCAAAGTGACAAGGTTCTATCCCTTAAAAGACAGCCACCATATGAGTCTTCATAGGGTAGGTCTTGCTGCCCTCTCCCATACAACAATTTGGGGAGAGAACTGCAACAGTAGCCCTAAAAATTTCAACTATGTCTTCAAGGAAAGCTGACGTTTTCTGCAAATCAGATGATGATAATGATCTCTTCCTTACCATCTAAATGCTATGTATAAAGTGAAGAAATCCTCTAACAGAGGTGAAACTCCTTGATATGTTCCTGTGAAGAGGTGAATACTTTTTCACTGCTGCTTCTTGCTGTGACCCGGGATACAGCCTGGATCTAACCATTCTGCCTATTCCCACATTGGCATATAATCTATTATCATTTGGTTTCACGAGATAGAAATTAGAGCAGACAGTACCAAACATATATATATATATATATCAGCTGGAAGACTGACAACTAGAATTAGGGACCCAGAATTAATGGCCCTAAGCACACTGTCTCACAGCTCTGTCAGAGGTTTATTGCATGAGAGACTCTGCTCTTATTTGTCCAAAATTTGTTTGTAAAAAAGAATCTAAGTAGTCTTAAAATTAGAGACCTCAACGTATGTTTGGGGCTGTGATGTTGAGGCAGAGTAGTGACCAAATTCAAGAATTGTGGCACATGGATCTGAAACGACAAACGTGGATGAATATATATCTTAGCCCTGAAATATCTTTTGTAAATTTGTTTTTCTTCTATATTTTTGAAATCTTTTTTTTTTTCTTTTTGCAATAAAACTTGGAATGCACTTTGAACATGATTGTAATGCAAAGGGCTTAATTTCCACTGTCTGAGCTGTTATCGCAGCCAAACTGTTAAGTTTACACATTTTCTGAAGTTTCAAAGCCTCTGGCAAATCTCTATAAATTAGTGGATTTAAATTAGCTTTATTAAACGTGCTATTATAAAACATTTTAAGAAGTGCAAACTACGTCTTTATGTGTCTAAGGGAGATTGATTAAATCAATGTAAAGTAGGTTACAGAAGAACAACATGACTAAAGTTTTAGAAAGTTTAGCTGGGAAGTGACAAAAGTAATTCACTGGCAACACCCTGCAGTGATTGTCAAAATTGTTCAGGTTGAAAAAGGAAAACACTTTTCAATATAATTAGTCTACACGTCTTTAATATTGTGTTCAGTTTAATGCCACATATCATTTAACTAGCCTCAGAATCATTTCATTCTTACTAATTCCTTGTATTGAGTACCATTACTGTTTGTGCCTAGATATTTAACCTGCCTGAGTTTGCAATCCAGTACAGATGGGGCTTGGACAGAGTAAATAAGATCAGGATCCGGCCACTAATGTCTAACTATGCATATATACGTGTTTTAACATATTAACCAAAAAGTACAGAAAAACAAAAAGGTAAATTTAATACTGAGTATATTTCTTCCTTTATTTTCTGAGTGGTTTCTATCAGTGTAATAAAAAGTGGGACTTTTAGCGGTGATTTTAATTTCCTTTCATGAATGGACAGACTCAACCCTTGATCTTATATGGTAGTCTTTAATTTTCAAGTGCACTGAACCATGTCATTTTGTATAAGGAAACACTTAAAAACAGAAAAGGGAAGAAAAAGATGTGACTCCAAGTAAAGCAAATTAAATCTTTTATTTCTCTGGTATTTATACCTCGGTCATCCCTGACATTTGGCCAGCTGTCCCTTCTGTATAGAATTTAGGGTTTCAGCTGATAAGAAGTCCATCACCATATTATACAAGCTTTTGACCAAAATACTCCTGGCGACTCCAGATGTCAAAGTGATAATTACCATTAAATTCTTGTAGTGCAGAACAGACATATTGGATTTGTTACTACCTTTAAATAATAGATATTCTTATGTAAATCACCTTATTGTTTTTGACACTGTGATAAACACTTTTTCCTCTCATTACAGTCATTCCATTCTCATCATCAGCCACATTCAGTAGCAGGTAGTCATGTATAGCTCTATAAAGTCACTCATAAAAGAGACCTGTGTGCAGAATCATCAGTGCAGTGTGGAAATGTCAATTTTTAGGAAAATATATCAGTGGTAAAATGAAGTGTCACTCTCCTCCATTCATTACTGGTAGACTACTTGAATAAGCTAAAGAGTTACTGACTCTCTTAAGTATCTGTGAAATTGCCTATGGATTTCTGGATGTGCTGTCAAAGCTCTATACAGTGTTATTGGTTGTGAATGTCCAGGTATAACGGAAAAATGACTTGTGCTACAAGTAAAACCTATCTTTTGTTATCCAATCAACACATTGCCGAAGATCATGTAGCATCCTGGTTAAGCAAAGACTGGTGTGTTACAGTCAAGTTACAGGGTTTTTGGAACTCCTGGTTTATAGGGAAAGCGGAACTTTAAACTTTGGTTTAAAGTTTGGGGAACTTTTAACTTGGGGAAGTTAAACCAATTAACTCATGCTAATTTATATCTCTAAAAATGTCTTGGAGGAAGCATGTGTAAGACTGCAATGATTAGCAATTGTAAAGGTTTTAGTTAGTCATATTTAATTGGAAATCAGTTAGTTCCACCTTCAGAAATGCTAAGCTAGACACTCCAGAAAGGTTTGTCTTAAGACCTTCCGAAGTGTTTCTGGAAGTGCCAGCAAATGAACTGTAAGTGATTTCCAATTAGGTTAAGAGCAAAATGGGCCACAGCTTATCCATACACTTGAATACCTCTACTTTGCCCTCTTCTACTGTTGGTAGTTCATCTGTAAGGATTATTTTTTGAATAAACTATAATGCTTTTTTTTTAATTTTTATTTGTGTTTTAAGATTCCTTTTTATGAAAAGGATTCTGTTCATACATGGATGTAGCTAATCCAAGATGGCTGTTGATGCCATTGCTTCTCCTGTTGGTTGTTTGGTTGGTTGATTGGTTGGTTGGTTGGTTGATTTTCGTGTGTTTACTCAGATTCATCAAGCCTGTGAGAGGTTGGATGATGATTCAACCATGAATACACTGCAAAGTAACAGAATAGCAAGGTTGGTTAGGACTGTGAAAAATCTCCCCTGCAGCCATATTGGTTATGGCCCTAAATCCATCATGTGTCCATGACTTACTGGTATTTTGTGTCCTTCTCCAGAATAATTTGTGTTTCCACTTCTGAGCTGGCAAGTCCCACCTGGGGATGCAGGCATAACCGTGACACCAAACTCTTGCTATAGAGAAGTCATTTGTTGGGATAGCCTTCCTGATGCAAAACATTTCACTCTTTTTATCAACGACATAACTTTAGTGGCAGTAAACTCTTTCCAGACTTTCAGGTGCAGGAAGTAGAGAGAATTGAGAGGAATTTGTGAAATCAATTATTAAAAGCTGGGATGAACCAGTTAAAAGCTGTTCGTGGCAGTCTCCTGGAAAGTCTTTTTAGAAATGGATGAACTACTCTTGGAAAATCTTCCCAGAGCAGAAAATCTGTTCTTCTCAGTATTAGACAATCAGTTGTTCTTAATCCATTTATTTTGTTCCTTTACAAATGTATTTTAAAGCACAATCAGAAAAGATAACAAACCTTATGCTGGCCTTTGTAGATACATTATTGCAAGAAATATAGGTTGGTGGTAAAGTCGGTGCTAAACTAGTGTTTTGAAATTGAATAAAGACTTTTATTGAGCTCTCTTCCATCACAGAGGGTACTATTTGAATTGACTCCAAAGGGAGTTTTACAGGGAAATTCTCTTTTGGATAATGTTACCTGGAAATTATATAATTTGTTATATTCTTAGATCTAACTCCTGGAATTACTGAAGACCTGAACAATATGTGCTCGATTATGTAGTCGTGGAAGTAGATGTTGGACTGTAGTAGAGCACTTATAGCAAACAGGCAATCGGATCTTTGGCAGACTGTATTATTCTCAGTTATGTGTGCTTCTTGGTATATTTTGGCAGATAGAGAAGGCAGGATTTTTATGTTTCCGTCCTTCTGCTCTGACGATGTCCTTAATCTGAAGGGAAAACTCAGGAAAAAATGTGTTGAAATTATGGTTGTTTGTGTATTGCATCTTATTGGGAGATTAGAGGGAACCTGAACCATTAGCTCATTACACAAAAGTAAAAATGCAGAAACCAGGTTGAAGACTCACATTTCAGATAGAAGTCATTGTGATTTTTGCAAATGAACATGGTTTGTTGACTACCTGAAATATTTATGGTTTCATTACGTATTATTTGCAACTGATGTAATGTCTAAGAGCAATAATCACGGGTCAGGAGTCTCGGAAGGACATATTTAAAGGCATAACAAAAGATAGTCATGCCTTCTAAAAAGAAAGAGAATAACCTAACCTTTTTTTTTTTTAAACAACTTAAAAATACTGAGGCAGTACTGAACAGTTTCATATGGTGGGGGTGGTTTGTGTGTGGTGTATGTGTAATCTTAGAAACCCAGCTTTGCTCAACAGCTAGCTTAATTCTGTGAGATCCAATGGCAGTCTTTGAAATATGCCTCCCCAACTCCTATTCGGTTTTATTTCAATGTATTTATGTGTTTGTGCTAAAGACTCTTTGCGTCTTGTAAGGAAGAAACGTACAATGTAACCAAAACTTTGTGCTGCTCCTTTACTCTCAATAAACACACAGAAAGGTATAGTCAATTCTAATAACGTATCCAAAGATCCTGAATTTACCTGCAAAGATATAGAAAGCATATGCAAACCTCATTTTCAACATACATGCAAAAATAAGAAAGTAAATTGCACTCACATTATATATGTTTTTAAAGGTGAAACAGCAGATTTGGGGAGCAAATAGTGACAATGCTGTAAGGTTCACTTCAGATATGTTTCAGAATCAGATTCCTCTCCTACTGCTGTAATTTTGAATCTTTAATATTCATGTAAAATGAAGAGCTTATTGTTTCTTAAGGTTCGATTTATATTTTAAATGAGTGGAAAGATGCATAATCAACTCAAAAAGACAGGAAAAGATCAGCCTGTTTTTCAAGATGTAGGACATTTTATTGTGTGTTTTGAATTCTAGAGACAATTTTTAAAGAACACTTGGCTTACTTCTACTCTTTTTTTGTAGTGCAAATTAATTATGATTTGACAAGAGAGTGCTTGATTTTCTTATTCGGATTTGGTGTAGAGCCAAGCTTTATTAGTTAGAGCATCTAAATCAAAATCAAAGGTCAGTATCTGTGAAATGCTGTGGTTCAAGATATATTGTCGTTCTTTCCCCATTATTCAGAGATTTTCGTCTATGAAAAGGTGTTTATGTATTTAAGTGGGTACTGTGTGTTGCATGCATGGCTGTGGAAGAATAGCCATTTTTCATGATTACATTGTGATGTTCCTAACAGCAATCCTAAAGATGTAGGCAATCATTGGTGTGAAACTCTTGAACTATGCATGTCTTTGGTGTGGTCTATGCATGCTGCCTGAGGGTTCATGTCTCATGGCATGTTGTACCCAGTGCTTCCCCTTCTCCCGTCAGCCTTGCGCATGATGAGCAGAGGACCTGCTCCCAAATCTCACCCAGCATCATCCTTCAGCCCCCAGAACCTGTGCTGGCATCACCATATACGTTGCTCAACTGGGGCCCATTTGGGCAATCAGCAGGTAGGGGACAAAGGGAGATTAAGCAAGCTACAATAGGGATTGCCAAATATGCCAACAGAGATCAGAAGGGGAGTGAGAATGGCTAATGGGCATCTTTGCTGTGCTTAAAAAACATGCAACTAGCAGTGTCTGAGCAGAGAGTCATTAAAGGTACCTAGCTTTAAAAAACCCAAGTTAATCCTGGAAGCAGTACTATGTGTCCTGATCCTCACTTTGCTTCTTCTGATTCTATATAATTTTTTTGTTTGTTCTAAGCCCTTGTTCTTCTTACATCTAGGGTTTTTTTTTTTTTCTGTTCCCAGCTCTTAATTTCAGGGATTGTCTCTTCCCATATCCCTGCATAATGACCAGCATCTTTTGCTATATCTTAATGAATATGATAATCAACACAGCTTGGGTGTTCGAGGCAATTATTGTTGCACAAGAATTAGTGAATTACAATGCTCCCAGATATGTGATCTATACAACTGAGGTTTGGTCACATTGTCTTTCTGCAGCCTATTTTGCTAGCTGAGCTTGGACCATGCACTGACAGTAGGTCAGCAGAAGTCCCTTTTTCATGTCCATGAGGGCAATGAAGGCAATGAGCGTTAGAAGACTTTGAAAATGTAATGGGAAGAAGCTTCCCTAGTACCAGAGGGATGAAATTGGGAGGTATTTGCTTCTTTACCTTCTACCCAAAGAAAATCATATTGACAGCAGTTATAATAGCATCTATCACAAAAAAAAAAAAAAAAAAAAAAACAGCCTTTGATACATGCTGCTTTTTCTTGGTCCTCAGAACCATGCCAGATTGCGGAGCCCGTTGGATGAATCTGCAGCTTTGCAAAGTAATGCTGACCTTGGGATATTTCCCTGAAACACATTCAGTTCTGAGTCTTTTGAGATGTGTTCTCTGACTTTTTGGATTTGCTGGCACTGTTCTATCCATTAAATACTGATTAGATTTAAGAAATCCAAGAGACCAAATAATGCTATCATCTGTTCCCTACTTATCTTAATAATATTGCCGGTAATATTCCAATATATCAATTCTAGGATATTCTATACGTAACCTGATGCATGAAAAATAGGGACAGTATGCTTTTTTGTTTCAGAGGCAGAACAAAACCAGTTTATTTATTGATTGGATTTTGCTATATTGCCTAGAGATGAGGCTAAAAAGTGAATTAGCTACTTTCAAGGACTGTTAGAGAAATACACCATTTTTCATAACATTTGATGAATTGCTTACAGTACTTGTTTTACTTAAAACTGCAATTAAAGATTGCCCTCTAGTCAAAAGAAAAATGTGATAAAAATGTGACTTGAAACTGGGCAGAAAATTTTCTAAAGCCCTTTGGGATTAATTCCAGTAATTATTCAATCTGACGTTTTCCAGAGAAATAACCCTTTATGTATGAACTCCATTAATCATAATAACATAGTTCACATGTCAGATGTCTGTCCAGTCACTTCATACTCTACATTTAATAAGAGACTAAAAAACATCTTCACTAAATATGAGAAAATATTAAACTGCTTTCAAAAAAATCCCAGTGCCTGTGTATAGTTTTTAACTAGGTTTGCTCTTGTGAGGGGGGACACATTGTGCTCATGTCTACAAATGCACTGAATTTCCAGGCTGTAGCTGTCATTAACATCATGTTGCATGCTAATTTTATGTAATTTAATTCATAGAACTTTAAGGACTTTTTTTCTTTCTTTTCTGCTCTGAACTGCCCTGCAGAGGTCTGGTTTGTCTGTCTGTCCAGTTGTAAACTCTTATTAATTTGCTTATGTAAATAATTGGTCTTTTGCAAGACCTGTATGTAGGAAAGAAAAACTCTGCTTTAGATCATCTAAAAACATAAAAATGAGTGCTTTTTTTTTTTTTTGCATATGAACTTATTACACATTATTGGAACTGCGCAGTGAATATTGAGTAACTGCCTCTGATGATAAGCAGCTCTAAGAAGATTTTTGTTATGTTTGTCAGTGTTTCATCAACTGAAGATATTCCATAATATTACCTCGTGTTAAAAAGTGGTTGTTAAAAATGCAGCGATGATTAGATGCTCATATTTGAAGAATTTACCATTCTCTCCTTTTTAGATTCTGACACTGGTTTATGTTTTTGAAGCTGAAAAGTGGAATTATCTGTGTTCTGATGAGAAGTGATAAATACAATCTTTTGCTGAATGTGGATAAAAGATGTAGGCAAACGAGATTGTTTTAACACAGCCTCCTCATGCATCTTATCAAAAGCTAAGAGTGGAGAACAATCCTTGTCTTTGGAGATTTCCTTTTTTTTTTTTAAATTATATTTTTAGTTATGGAGCAATATATGATGTACCTAGGCTGTTATTGTAACTAATGCTTTCAGTTCAGGATTTTTGCATGTCAGCTGTCATTCTTTGCACACTCCAGTAGATGGCAACTCCAGTCTTCTTGACATTTAATCTCCATTCAAACTAGAAATATTTTCTACGCACACACCCCCCATCTCGTCTATATAAATGGACGAGTTTCACAGAAATGTGATTCAATTTTACTTTTATTGAAATAACCACATAGTATCTGATTTGAACTCAAACTGTACCAAAAAAAAAAAAAAAAAAAAAAAAAAGGATGGTAAGCACCAGTCCTCCTCGATCATAAAGCACACATTGATCTCCCATAACTTTTGAACATATTTTAGGAGTTTTCATAAAAAGGTTTAGTACCCAAAACTTCTTTTTATGTGAAGTAAATGAATGGGTTGGCTGCAAATACAATGTACTGGCTTTAAGCTTGATGGTTTGACCCCATCCTTAATGTTAAAGTAATTATTTTTACTATACACAGTAAATACTTGATCAGACTTTTAAAAAGTTGCAAATGATATTTCCCTGTGAATAGGATGATGATGTACCTAGATGTGGATTGTCTTGGATGAGGGGAAGAGCAGGGCCAGGCGTTTATTGTGTTGTATTAGACATGAGAATTTTCTCAGATTCCCCCTCTTGGCCAAAGCCCTGCTTTATTCATCTTCTTTGTGCTTTTATTCTGTCCCATCAATTGTATGACCAAAGCATCAGCACAGTGGAGTCTATTTCTCTGTTTTCCTCCGCTGACTTTCACAACTTAACTACTTGCCTGTAGAATTTCAAGACATAAAACAAAGCATCTCTCTGTGAACGAATGCCAGACATCAACAACAGGCACAAAAGATTGTGCTTGCTCTGCCTGGGATGGAGGCTAATGTTCATAACAGTCACACAAAGGATCCTTTCTCTATCTTTTTGTATCAAGACTGTAGTTTAATTTTCAAATCACTTCCACTGTGTCTAGTAAGGTTTTATTTTGCGGTTGATGGTTAAAAAAGGGCAGAGTGAAGGATACTTAATTTATTTCTTTTAAATTAATACAGATCTAACTTCAGAAGAATACATGCTACTTGCCAGGTTTTGTTGTTGTTGTTTACCTACTTCATCCATACAGATTTTTCAGTAATTGTGTAAGAAACTTTCCAACTGCCACAGTCTGTAGCATCAGTGATGCCATTTGATCATAGGCCTTAGGGTCACAGACAGATACAAAAATTTAGTGTTTAAGATAAACTACAGAAATTTCTAAAGCAGAGCAATGTTTAAGGCCAGATTTAGATGGTCATGCTTTTATTGGTTTAGTAAAAACCTTGGTTTTCAACCCAGGCTTGATTAGCCTGTAGACATTTTTACTTCACAGAAACAGTATAAAAATAAATTATGCTCATATAGGACAAGCAGAATATTGGTCCATTTAAGCCTGACTGATTTTTATGTAACAAATTAGTGAGCAAGGTAATTAAATCTCTTTTAGATGACTGTTTCATCTCTGGAAAGAATCCCAAGAACCTCCGAAAACTGACTTTTGGGTTATATACAGGTCCTAGGTCTATTGCAGCTAAGTGGCTTGTTTCTCATTATCGCATTTAGTGCTACAGAAACTACTCCACCAGAGTCTTTATTAAAACTTGCTTAAGGCTAGCATTTTCCCTTGGGTCAATAATGACTTTAGAGGAATGGATGTAGAAGCTAGATTTGTTCTAGCTACTGGAATGAATTATGTCTCATTGGGTCCCCCAGGCTAGTATTTCAAATTTGCCACCAGGCACTTCATCAAAAATTCTATTCCAGTATTGAAGAGACCTTGTGCTCCTATTAGTAAATGCAGAGCGTACATTTGAAGATCTTCCCACACTCCCAAACTATATGAATATATTTTTCTCCACTAAAAACCCATTGAATTGCCACGTGCATCAGTGAAAATGTGGTTTAGAAATGTATCCTGAAGATTTCATGTACCAGGGAGACAGTGGCCAGTTATTTCCTATTAAAATATGGAGCACACACAAAGCACCAAGCTAACACCTGTGGTGCTCCTGCTGGTAAAAGCCATTAAAATCCTGCAGCTCATTTTCCTGGTGTATGCACAGTATTTATGAGAGGGGTAGTATGGAAATAGCATTTCGTCCTGCAAGTCCTTACTCATAAGTAATCTAATCAAGATCAGCATTGCTTACCATTGCGCATCGTAGAATCGTAGAATCATAAAATAGTTTGGGTTGGAAAGGACCTTTAAAGGTCATCTAGTCCAGCCTCCTTGCAATGAGCAGGGACATCTTCAACTAGATCAGGCTGCTCAGAGCCCCGTCCAACCTGACCTTGAATGTTTCCAGGGATGGGGCATCTGCCACCTCTCTGGGAAACCTGTGCCAGTGTTTCACCACTGTCACCATAAAAAATTGCTTCCTTAAAATTTCTGTCCTACTCATATGAGCAAGTATTACTGAAACATGTGGTTCCTCAATAAGTAAAAAAAGCTGTGTTTTTTTCTAGTTTTGAAAATCTGTTAATGTTGATGGCAAGATAAAATATTGACTTAGAAAAGACTTCGGATTTATGATCCTGAAAATAAATTGCTAGCTTTCCCATTACTGGTCTGTTTTTTAAAAATGGTCATGTGAAGTTTACAAAATGTAGTAGTACAGAAGCGTTTGTTCTCTTTCAGTGTTTTTTCAGACTGAAGTGTCTGTTGAAATGCAGAGATCCTTGATAAGAAAAAGAGATTGGTAATAGATAATAGGCATACAGGTGTTTGGCTTTACTTTGTGCTTGTCAAGGCCAAAGTCTTCCAGCGCGTTACTTGGATAGCTCACAAGCACATTCACATTCTCATCTTATTTTTTCTTGCTGACTGGATTTTCCCTGAGTGCTATGTTCAGAGATTTCAAATGCAACATTACCTAAGAGGTTCCATTAAAATCTGAATCCAGTGGTGAATGTTACAATGGATATTGCACTTTAACTGCTATGTCTGTAGCCCAATATTAAATATAAATCAATATTTTATATATACAGTGAAATTTTCCCTATAACCGTTTCCATGGTTTATTTCTAGCCTAACAACTGCAGGAACTGAAAAAAGTTATTCTCCTTTTGCTATATACCATACCCCATGCTTCTTACTTTTCATTCCAAAGTAGATTTTCCAGACGTTTTTCTACAAAACAGAATAGACCAGTATAGCAACTACAGCAGACTATAAAAATGTATTTGCTTTCTTATTTGCTTTTTTGTATGTGTTTATTCTGTACTGGAATTTTAGAGAATACCATTTTAGACAACATCATGGCAAGGCTAATTGAGTAAATTCTATTTATAGGTAAGTTTTTCTTGACATTTTGTATGGCTGAAACAACATTTTACATAGTAGGAAGAAAAGGAACACCTTCATATGAAATTTGTAACCCAGTCAGCTTAATCAAAATATCAAGAAATAGAAAAAATAGGTATAGATGCAGTATGTATGGAATCATAGAATCACCACTAAACCACGCCACTGTGATCCATTCCTCTTATGTTACATTTAACACTTAGGAAAAAAAAGTGCGGAGTTTTAGTCAAAATAGGAGACAACCTTGTGCATGAACTTTCTCCATGTAGTTTTGACTTTAAACAGTAGTGTTCCGATACAGCAGTGGAGCTTGTTTTAGGTGCTTATTTTATTTTAATCTTTTTTTTTCCTTAAAATCTAAAATAAGACTTTGTTGTTGTTTTTTTTTACAATATGCAGAATAGACAATTTAAAAGCCCATGTTCTGTTTTTCTAAAGATCCTCTGGAGCTGAAATGGTTTCTCACCAAAATGATGGGGTGCGGAGGTCTGAAGTACCTTTAAAGCTCGGAGTCTCATCCCTGACAGTGTTTTGGAGCCACCTTGTAAATAATCTTCTACTTGGAGGTTCCCATCTAACCCTAACTCAGTCTTCTTAAAGAAATACAAACCACTATGAATACAAGTTAAAAAGTCCTTCTGCTCTGTTTAGTGTGATTCTTTCTATTGGTTATAGCTGGCCAAGTCATTGTGACGTAAACCTTCTAAGTTCATAGAAGTGCAATGGATTTAAATCACGTGGTCCATCTTTTTGCTTTAAGGCAGTGTTAGTTTTGTCATTCCGGACACATCAGCTCCTCCTGTGGACTCCAGAACTGAAGACTTCTCAAGGAAATCTGTTCCAATCCTTCACTTTTCAAATTCTGAGAGTTTAACAACCCCAGTGCGTCCGAGTTTTTACTGTTGGTGGAGTTTTTTGCTGATCTTCAGTAATTGCTTTTGATCTTTTTTGGATCCATTCTAAGTGGAATTTTCTTGATACATGGTGCCAAAAAAATCCCAAGGTATTCAAGCTGAGACCTTGCTAGTTTGGAGACTAGGCTGCAGTTGGGTTTTTCTGCCCAAGAACAGTGCTTGTCTTTTCTGTAGCTGGGTGACACTGATGACTCCTGCTCAATCTGTGATTCACAAAAGCCCTTGGAACCTTTTCTGCAGATTTTCTACGTAGCTACTACTTGTTCTTGTTTTATAGCTGGTTATTCCTGACTGAGTGAACATCTTGCAGATGACCCTGTTGGATAGCATCTCTTCTTTTTTTTTTTTTTTTTTTGTCTCTTTGAGGACATAAATGCAATTTGTCAGAATAATTTGGAATTTTTATTCTGCCCTCCAGAGTACTTTCAGTGCTCTCAGCTTGGTGTCACCTCCAAATTTAATAAGCGTATTCCGTGTTCTATCACCTAGGTCATTAATGACAATATGAAACATTGATAGACCCAGAAAAGACCTCTCTGTGTCATTTCTAAGTGAGTCAAAGAATTGCTTTTAGGTAGCAAGCTCATTATATGGCATGGATAATTATATTATATTAATGAAACTGTGTAACAGAAGGAAGTATCCACATCTAACAGTGATGATGGAAGAAGAGCTCACCTACACCAAGATTTACTTTTTCCTCACAGTTTTTGCCTGAGTTGAAGTTATCTGACTGTACTTCGTTACCATGTAAGGCTCACAGGCAGAACACAGGAAGAACAAAACAGATTTTCTCCTTCTCATTCTAGGGCTGAGCTGGGCATTTAGAGTCCTGTAATGAGAAAGAAAGAATGTTTAGGTAACTTTCATAAGCAGTGTAAGACATGCTTCATTCCTCTGCCTGCCCAGAAAGTCTGTAGAGTAGGAATAAACTCTGCAATTTAAATAAGGAAACTTGCAAGGACTTACAATGAAAGGGATTTTCTTCCCATTTGCTCTGATCCCATGGATGCTTACAAAACTGCAGGCCCCATCTTTGCCAATTCGATTTTGTAACAGCCTTTCGCATAGAGCTCAATGATGCTAAGCAGTCACTTAAATGCACAAATCACTTTGTGCTGAATTATGTATTTTCTTAACTTTTATTTTAACATGAAATAAGATTCTAAAAAATATTTTCAATGTTCTACTATGGAAACAGACACATCTCCTCATTTCTAGCTGTAAAACCTCTGTGAGAAGACATACTACATTCATATGTCCTGTCTCTATGAGCTGCACATAACATTTGAATTACTGATTACTTGCATTATGTGTAAAAAGTCATACAGCTGGACAGCTATGCCCCTGAGGACTCTCAAAGGCATTAAGTATTTCAGTGAAGTCCCGGAATATATTATATTCATTAAGTTGCATGTATGTTTGCCTGCCTTAAACTGTAACACCTCAATGTCATCCCAGTTAGTCAGTGACCGTCATATGTGCAGAATATATTCGACTAGGAGACTCTCCTTTACAGCTTTTGTTTGCTGAGTTGAAATAAAGCTTCTGTTATTTTTTCAATTGTACTATTCTCCCAGGAATATACTGAAAGAGTTTTGTTTTGGTTTGTTGGGATGGTTATTTACAAGTCCACATGCACACAATAAATGACAAGCTGATATGATTTTTTGTTATCTAAACAGCATTTCCATGAAATTTTGGCCTATGTGGAATAATCTATTATATTATTACTTTCAATTTATTTGACACCTGTCCAATACTCTAGACACTTCTAGCTATATAAAGTACTTCTGCAGCTTCCAGTACAATAGTATTTTTGCACTTCCAGTATTTTTCTTTATGCCACTTATCTTCAAAATACCTGTGTGAAATATTCCTGCTTAGATAGAGAAGGCAGACAGAGACTAAACTAACAAACGCTACAGAGGAATCCTATGCTGAAACAGAGAATTTGTTCTTCAGAAGTCATAAACTGGAATCCTGGGCATCCAACCCTTTTCTTCTGTAGCTTGTTGCATAAAACACATCGTTCTCAGCTCACCCTCACATAACGATTTTCTTTTCATGCCTACGAGGTCATAATACCTTAATGACGCATGTAAAGAAAAAAGAACAGCTTGTCCAGACCTGGCTTATTCTTTTGTATTTTTCATTCTTTTATTTTTACCTCAGGTTTCATTTCGTTGTAATCCGCCTCTCAGAAGAGATTGACTGTCACACATGGGCCATTTTGCTGACTGTCCCAACACGCAGGCACTCACATGCCCCATCTTGGTAGACCAGATAAGTCATGCTGTCTTCTAGGCGTACATTTCCATTATGGGGTCTGCAAAGAGCTGGCAGCAGGTGGACTCAGAGCTATTCTGATCAATCCTTTTGACATCAGAGCCTTTAAATCTCTATAGAATTATTTTGCTGAATCATGTTACAGTTTTTAAATGTTCTGTATAATATGAAGTTTCCCCTGGCGCAGCTTCAAATCTCATGTCCCTTATTAAATGCTTAGGGGATTTTTTTTCCCAATGTGGTAAAACCTATCAAGTCTATTACTAACTGTGATTTTCTTCTTATTTTAATCTTGCTGCTGCTCCTTCCTGTAGGGCATAAGGCAATCCTACTGCTTTGTTTTGGGGGGGTTACAGTAGGAGATGGCCACAGGCTGATGACCACACAGGTTTGAGATTTTTTTTTTTTTT
The DNA here is from genome assembly GCA_013398915.1 of Dromas ardeola. Classification (NCBI taxonomy): domain Eukaryota; kingdom Metazoa; phylum Chordata; class Aves; order Charadriiformes; family Dromadidae; genus Dromas; species Dromas ardeola. Next base: position 38,199 of record VYZM01010277.1, read on the forward strand.
CTGCATCCAAGCATCACCTATGCAGGAGCATTTGCAGGAGCAATCCCAAAGGCAATCCCAATGCTATCGGGGTCTGCGTATCCCTTGAAACAGGTAATGCAGAGCGTGTCTCGTGTTGCACCGTGTCTTGCTTGACTGGCCTAGGAGAGGAAGGTAGACCAGTTTGTAGACGGCAGTTGAATATTTTCAGATGCATCATGTCTTGTACTCACTCACTGTCATGAATTACAGATGAAGGAACAAATCTCTGCACCATATTTTGTTTGCTTGGACCTACTTGTGTCACAGGCATGGGGAAAGCTTGGCTGAGAGGAGTTTTGCCACCACCATCTCCAAAAGGGCCAGTTCACTCTGCAGATTGATGTGTATTTTGGGCATGAGCTTCCTCCCTCATGGGTTACATGTTCCCCCTCAGTACTTTCTCTAAGCTCCCTTTTCTGTGTCCTGGATTTTTGTTCCCAAATCAGACAACCGCAGAGATGCTTCTGTTTCTGCCCCAAAAATGGAATCTCAGAGCTGGAACGGGACAAACACCTGTAAATTGGCAATTTTAAGGCAGGAACCACTAACAACACTTGTAACCCTTTCTCCTCTCCTGTGAATCTCAAACATTCATATGGCCAGAATAAGCACAAGCTGGTCAAGGGCTCTTTGGGTCTTTGTGAGGAGCTGGGTTGAAGCATAGCTTTTAAATGGAGAGTCAGAAATTACCGATAGCTTTGAAAGGCAGGGAAGTAGGGGCTGTAAATCTGTGAGGTCAAGGTTGTGAGTAATGAGAGAAGAGAGAAAATAGAGGCAGAATTGATTCAGAAGGATTTAAAGCAGCAAGTTATTGATACAGAGAAATACAATATTGGACAAAGGCAGGAAAAAACCCATAAATGTACAGGTACTGATATTGTGAGAAAGTTGCAGGAATTTAGTAGGACTGGTAGAAACAGTTTAATTTTGAAGACAAAAGTTATATGCATATACATGTCTAGTGTTCTAGTGTTTGTAATCTTCGGAGAAAAATTTGTCCAATACGACTGATTTATGAACTGTGCTGTTACCTCAAGATCTGCTGAAGCAATGCTGCAGTCTGTTATAGAGATATAAAGACCATATTTATCGGGTTTATTCACAGCAGGGAGGAATATAGCACGTGGGTGACATAGTTTGACCTGCTTAGCATATGGAAAAAATGGTATAATGCCAATTTGCTGCTGCCTTGGTATGTTGCCTAATAATTTGATGTAGTTGAGTATGTAATTAAATTTAAAATCTGTGAACATAAAGATACTCAGTAGCTTTAGAATAAGGAAAAAAAAAGAGAGTAGTAATAGCGAGGAAGTTTAATAGTGGAAATTTAAAATGGCATTTAAATTAAATTCTTGCCTTTGTAAACGTGGCAATGTTTAATGCGGTTTTGATCAGTGCAATATGCTATCCTTATATCAGCATAGAAACGAAATTTGTTCACAGTGCAGTCAGTATCGGGCTCCTGTGGGTGGTGGAGGATGTCCCTTTATAACAAGCACTTGATTTAAGTGGGACAAATGAGTTAAATATGGGTCCGTGTCTGTAGATACAGAAAGCCTAGCTAAAAGTCCATTTCTGTTCCGTATGGAAAAGCTTCATAGAGCTGATTCAGTGCTTCTCTGTGAGTGCCCCAGAGCCTAGGAGAAATTCATACAAGCAGAAAAGGTCATATAATGCCCCAAAGAAATTACTCTAAACTGTGTAATCAATAGGGGGATTAAGGAAGATACAGGGGATTTTTTGTTTTTTTTCCCCCTCCAGAAATTTACCCTACATTTCTGCTTTGAACAGATGTCTTAAATAAGTGTGTGGGAAATTTCCAGGAAGGTCCCATACGCTTGTATTTTATTATGTTTCTCTAGTGTGATAATGATTTCAGAAATGACTGATGCTATTATTTTGTTTAGTTTGCAGCATTTTCTGTTTCAATTCTTTTTATTATTTTTGCACAAATAGAAATAGCTGCAATACTAATCGCCGTACTAAATCACTGAAAAAAGAATACATAGAATTTCAATTTTTTAAATAATATTTTCCTAGGCTTGTGAAATGTTGCCATACATATTTTGCTTCCTTCCCAGATTTAATTGATATTCCTATCCATCTATGAGGGCAGTCATAGTAGTTATTGAACAACATTCAAGCCTGCTGTTCAAAATGAGCCTTTGTCTTTATCCTGTACAGCAGGAGAGACTCAAGGCTAAATAGTCTATTGGTCCAAAAATTTGGGGCAGCACTGAAATAAAGAAACAGAAGGAACAAGGCAGAGGAGAGGTTTTAACTGAAATATTTTGAGGGATTACATTTTCAGCAGAGTGGCTTAACAAACCAGGGGGTGTCTCCATTGAAGCCTCATGAGCTCTTTAGGTGTTGGCAGGTTGCAAGTCCAGAAGCTATTTCATGGGTGAAAGGGAATGACTTGGATAAGCGAAGAGGCATAAAAAAGCATACTGAACCATGGCAGCATCTCTACTCAGGGAACAAACCCACTTTGTTGTGCAACTGAAGCAAAATCTTGAGCACACATAGTTGTTCTGCAGAATATTGAGTGTCTAACAGACAAAGCCCAGCTTACTTAGTGGATGTATGGAAAGGGGAAAATGAACTTGTGAAAAGGACCATGAAGATAATTTTGATTCTGTTGTAAAACAAATTAATCATAACACTAGCTAGGTGGTCAATTTGAGATTGTTTCTATGGAAAGAAATCAAACAATAAACAATAGAAATGCCACTAACAGGAGCAAACCTTGAATCATACTTTTGATATGGCAAGAAAAAGTAGAAGAAATTTAAGAATCTAGGAATGGAAGAGACAAATGACTAAACCGTCAAGCTATCATGCCTGTAATTAGCCTTTATGGCAGTATTATTACTAATCTGCCTTCACCCTGCCCTTCCCCACTCACTGTAATGCTCATCTCAGTTAGACTCAGGGGTGGGAGCTACGTGTCTAAGGACACTGACCTTGATGGAGGGATTTGAGTTTTATTCTGGAGGTGTGTCTGTGTGCTTATGCATATGGATAAGCATTTGCATATGTTTGTGTAACAGAAAATAAATGTTACATCGCATTTGAAGGCTTCACTGAAGTGATCTAGAGGGAGTAGGTGGTTACTGCCCTAGAACATGGAAGGGGTTTGATGATATGAGAGAGTAGGAGTATAATTAAGATTGCAAATATTATTTACGTTTTGTAGTTACTGGAGCTAACTCTTCTATTTCTGTATCTCCAAATATTTAAGTTTTCTCTAAATTCCCATATCTTTGCTTCGTGCAAAATGTTCTTAATTTTGTTTTAATAACGGAAACTTCTAACTGATGGGCATCCATAGAAATACTCGAAACACAGTTCCTTAAGCCATAAAACCAAAAGACAAATAGGCATAACACAAAACAGTATTATTTTTTAAAGGCTTGTGTATTTTAATCAGCATTCTTTTGTTTTCATAGTCAATATTATGATTTTAGACTCTTCAGACTGTCATTATGTCTAGTGATCATGTCTTTATTATGTTCAGTATGGTATGCTAATGCTATTTGCAAGGGATATAAAGAGGGGAGTCACTCCACAAGGGTGCTCAGAAAAGAATTTTGTAAAGATACTAAATATTAAAATCTGTTGAAATTTTCCTACTATATTTATAAAGTGTGTTCTAGGAATCAGTACAGGAGTTTATTCCCCTTCCCCTGGTTTGCTAGTTCGACACAACTCCTACAACTGGATCAAATGGGAAATATTTCATAGATACTCTGTTGCGGTCAAAGAACATTTGTCATAGCAAGCTGGTTAAAGCATCAGTTAGCTGTATGATTACTCTCTGATGCTATAGTAATTGACATTTTAAAAAAGACTTGGGTAGAAGAATGTTCAGGTTATTGACTTTTTAAAATAAAAATTTGCAGATCACATTTACAAAACAGTATTTCACCCTCTATTTATGAAGCAGTAAACAGGTCTGTTCATTTCAGTGCAGTCTTTAAAAAGATTATTGTATTTAAATACTGATTTTTACAGTGTTCAATTAAATACAATGCATTAATTTCAAAATTAATACTTTTTATGGTGTGTATCTGCACAGGAAATAATAAAGTGGCTGTTCTTATTATTTACCATTTAGGTTGAGACATGCCCCTTTTTTACTGGTGAGAGGTATAATATGTGCCCAAATTCTCATTCCAATTCATTGAATTACCCAGTTGATCCTACCACTTTTGTGCATCGTTTCCCAGCAGAGGCCAGCTGGGATCTCACAGCTGCTACACAAATACTCCACATAGTATGGGAGAATGCAGAGAAGAAACTTGAGATATTTTCAGAAATACAAATTTTGTTCTTTAGACTAGTGGCTTAATTCTCATTGCAGTAATACAGAGGGCAGAATTTGATTAATTTCAATTATTCTGATTAGGGAAAAAATATATTGAATCAAAAGTACATTCCAAAATCCCAATGAATCAAAGAATAGTTTGGGCCAGAAAGGACCTTTAAAGATCATCTGGTCCAACGCCTCTGACATGGGTAGGGACACTTTCACTATATCAGGTTGTTCAAAGCTCCATCCAACCTGACCTTGAAGAATTCCAGGGATGGGATATTCAACTTCAAAATTTCAATTTTGAAATACCTAAAATACTTGTGGGGAAAAAAATAATCCATTTGCTTTGAGTTTCTGTATTTATTTCAGCATGTCATCTGGGGAATAATACAGTCTATAAAATCCATGTAGACTAGAGCAACACAAAAGGCAATAGGAGTATTTGTCTTTTATTCTTACTACTGTAATTGTATTTATTTATTTATTTGCTAATAACTGTGCTGTATAAAATAGTTTGTGATCTCATTCAATGGCCTCTGAAGACAGTGAGCTTTTCCACCCACCATCATAAACTTATTGCCAGGCACAGGAGATTATATGTGATCATGACTTCTAGTCCAAGAAACTGAAAATGGATCTATATTCATGAACATGCTATATAATAGGCTGATATAAATCCAGTTGGGTTATTAGGATTTATTTCTGAAGGGAAGAATTGTGGTCACATTTAACATGCTAGATTAAAGGTTTACCAAAATAACCCATTGTAATAACGCTTGTCTTTTCTTATAAGAAAAAATATTAGAAGTGATAGCAAAACCAGTTAAGTCAGTATAATTCAAAAGTCAATTTAAGTCACAAGTCATAAGGATATCAAACCAAACCTTTTGTGATATTCTGTATTCGGAAGAAGATATTTTTCCACACCAGTTTTTGCTGTGCTACAGCATTTCTCTGCAGATACTTACTTAATAGTAAATTAATTTCATAATTTCATGACTTTTAAATACTTTCCTAATACCATTCACTACAGCTCAGCTCTCTCCCTATCGGTCCTGGGGAGCTTCTTTTTGTTCTAAAGTGCAAGCAGGTCTGAGCAGACATAATAACTGAACATCTCCATGACGCTTCACATTACTCTGTAAATCCCATTTTAATGTCAACTTGGACAATACCATTTTGCTTATAGAAACGTTCTCTCTGATATTTCAAAAGAAAATGTTGTTCTTCTCTATCATGCCTACAATCTTAATTACAATGTTTTCTTGCAGCTAAATTGAGGTTCTATAAGAAACTGTTGAAATATCCAGCAACATTTTTAGACCACTATATTAATCTATGTTAATTTTGCAAACAACATATTTTAGCTATATAAACAAATAAGCAACAAATGAGCCTCATCTATCCTGTGCACATTAGCAGAGTTCCTGTGGAAAAATTAAGATCTGATCATATAAATGATGACTGTACAATAACATGCATTGATAAAAACAGGGGAAATTCTAGCTAAGCAGGCAGCTGTAACACTAGCATTTTATTTTCAAGTGTGTGGTTCTGAAATTTGAACAAATTTTGCCATAAAAAAGAAGTTCTGTTGAAATAAGATATAATTCTACAATAATTATACTATATAAAATAATAATTATAATATATAATAATGTCTAATATTGGGCATTGCCCTTAGCACCAAAAATATTAAACATGTCAATCAAGAAATCATTATTATTTTGAATTTTGATTTATTTTGATTTTTTTAAAGGTAAAATAAAGTGGATTTGAATAAAAGCATCACATACACACACAAATACATAAATATATGTCATCCAGATTTCTTTTAGTCCTGATAAAATTTGAAGTTATGTGGAATATAGGAAATAGCTTTCTGAGGCAACAACTTTTTCTTCTGCATGTTGTTACTATTTGTTTCTGACGTCAAAAATATGTTTTTGAAGAGCAGAATGATATTAGAAGTAAAGAATTTTACTAGGAGATACTGTTTGTTGTAATAAACTGCTCTAGAATTCTTTAGTCAAAATGAATGCTAGCATAGGCAATCATTCTGCTAGCCTCATTTTTTTTTTTTTTTAAAAATGCACTCTTACCCAAAGTTTCTGCTCTTTAGCTATATTAGGTGATTGATTGACATTCTTATCTTGACTTAGAAAGTTATCTACAAAATGAAATTTCGTCCTTGAGTGTAAAAGTATTTGTAAATGTGTGCACACAGTTGCGCAGTTAAGGCAATTTTTATTTTTTTTTTAAAAGTAGATCTCTGTCTAAAGAGAAGCCCATGAAATGTTAATTTTGTAAACACAGTTCCTTTTGTTTTTCATGAGCATGTGATATTTGTAAAAGAGGCTCACCAGAAATGTTTCTAAGTACCTCGCCTGATGTGCTTATGGATTTGAGGTTGTCCGCTCCCTGTCTTGCCCATGCACATCAGGGCTACATCCATCAGTGGGTGTAACATGATGGCCAGAACGACCATCCTGATGTAGTGTTGTTGCCTTTGCCTAATTTTCCTGCATTATGGGGAATCTTCCAAAATCACTTGGCATTGGCCATTGCTTATCTCTAAGTACAGACTAACCCCCACCTTAGAGTTACTGAATTTGAAAGTATACAAATTTGTAACATTATTTAACATATTAAATTAAATTTTAAAATTAATTAAATGTTGAAGTAGTAAAAACTTGAAATTATAAAATATAATTTCAAAGCCCTGCATATTGAAATTAGTGTGTTCTCTCCATTCCCCTCCTGGAGGTAACGCTGCCTGATCCCAGAGAACAAGCTATTAACATACAGATATTTCAGCAGAGAAGAGCTCATTGGATATATTTAGAGGCTTTTTCTGCATTGTTACAGAGTGCTTTGCAACACTCACTTGTTAAACGCTTTTCTGTGGTCAACTCTAGTCAACCCATCAGTGTTATGTGAAGTTCTTCTGAAAGTCAGACCTCAAAGATAGTTTCAGAACGGAGGTCAAAATGAATTTACACTTTGTAGATACACTTTTACTCTTTCTCCTGAGCGGGTCACTAAATGTCTCTGTGTGTGTTCAGAAGTCATGCCTTCGCAAAGTATAATTCTGATATCCATATGATATTTAATCTGTGAAAATAACCCTTTCTGATCTTTTTGGAATGAGTCTCTTCTGTATATGAACAAAACAAAAGCCTGTATTGCATGCTGTTGAAATGGATTATTAAGGAAAAATATTTTCTCTAAATTGTGCTTGTTGGCCATTAAACCCAGACTAGTACTCTCTTATTTAATATCTACTACTTGTCTTTGATCTGTGACTGAATTTTGCATGTACTCTGTGTAAATATTTTAATGTATGTAGAATTATCCTTTAAATGGACAGCAGTATTTTAGCCAACTAGTATACACAATTCATTATTGCCAATTTGTGTCACCTTTTGTCTTGGAGAAAGCTCTTTTGTGATTCTTGTGTGGTTTTCCTCTTTCTTCTCCTCAATCTCTGCAACTTTTAATAACTTGTAAAAAAAAAAAACAAAAAACAAACAACACAAAAAAAACCCAAACACATAAAAAAATATAGAAGAAAAAATAACCTTTTCTTTTTGGTGAAATAGCCTGTTGTTATGCATCTCTTCAATATATTCTCTTCAATATATTCTCTTCAATATAT